>CM064059.1:28328071-28560991 GCA_032594955.1 Panicum miliaceum
AACGAACCGGTCTGAAACAACGCAAAACATGGGTCTGGGGTCCAATAGGGTGGATCGGGGGCGTTCGTTGCAAAATATACTGACGCGACGTCGTTGCACGATCTTGTGCATTAATTGCACCAGTTCACAACGTTTTGCACCAAACTTTGTGCAGTAACGAAACAGTCCGAAACGACCCAAAACATGAGTTTGGGGTCCAATGGGGTGGATCGCCTGCGTTCGTTGCTAAAAATTCCGACGCGACTTAACTGAATGAACTTGTGCATTAATATCACCAGTTCGGCCCATTTTGCATCGAAGTTCGTGCAGTAACGAAAGAGTCCGAAACGACCCAAAACATGAGTTTGGGGTCCAATGGGGTGGATCGGCTGCCTTCGTGGCTAAAAATTCCGACGCGACGTCATTGCACGAACTTGTGCATTAATGGCACCTGTTCGGCTCATTTTGCACCAAAGTTCGTGCAGTAACGAAACGGTCTGAAATAACCCAAAACATGAGTTTGGGGTCCGATGGGGTGGATCTGCTGCGTTCGTTGCTAAAAATTCCGACGCAACTTCGTTGCATGAACTTTTGCACTAACATCACCAGTTCGGCCCATTTTGCACCGAAGTTCGTGCAGTAACGAAACGGTCTGAAACAACCCAAAACATGAGTTTGGGGTCTAATGGGTGGATCGGGTGCGTTCGTTGCGGAAAATTCTGACGCAACTTAACTGAATGAACTTGTGCATTAATATCACCACTTCGGCCCATTTTTCATCGAAGTTCGTGCAGTAACGAAAGTGTCCGAAACAACCCAAAACATGAGTTTGGGTCAATGGGGTGGATCGGCTGCGTTCCTGGCTAAAATTCCGACGCGACGTCATTGCACGAACTTGTGCATTAATGGCACCTATTCGGCTCATTTTGCACTAAAGTTCGTGCAGTAACGAAACGTTGTGAAACAACCCCAAACATGAGTTTGGGGTCCGATGGGGTGGATCGGCTGCGTTCGTTGCTAAAAATTCCGACAAAAACTTCGTTGCATGAACTTTTGCAGTAACATCACCGGTTCGGCCCATTTTGCACCGAAGTTCGAGCAGCAACGAACCGGTCTGAAACGACGCAAAACATGGGTCTGGGGTCCAATAGGGTGGATCGGGGGCGTTCGTTGCAAAAAATACCGACGTGACGTCGTTGCACGATCTTGTGCATTAATTGCACCAGTTCAGAACGTTTTGCACCGAAGTTTGTGCAGTAACGAAACAGTCCGAAACGACCCAAAACATGAGTTTGGGGTCCAATGGGGTGGATCGGCTGCGTTCGTTGCTAAAAATTCCGACGCGACTTAACTGAATGAACTTGTGCATTAATATCACCAGTTCGGCCCATTTTGCATCGAAGTTCGTGCAGTAACGAAAGAGTCCGAAACGACCCAAAACATGAGTTTGGGGTCCAATGGGGTGGATCGGCTGCGTTCGTGGCTAAAAATTCCGACGCGACGTCATTGCACGAACTTGTGCATTAATGGCACCTGTTCGGCTCATTTTGCACCAAAGTTCGTGCAGTAACGAAACGGTCTGAAATAACCCAAAACATGAGTTTGGGGTCCGATGGGGTGGATCTGCTGCGTTCGTAGCTAAAAATTCCGACGCAACTTCGTTGCATGAACTTTTGCACTAACATCACCAGTTCGGCCCATTTTGCACCGAAGTTCGTGCAGTAACGAAACGGTCTGAAACAACCCAAAACATGAGTTTGGGGTCCAATGGGTGGATCGGGTGCGTTCGTTGCGGAAAATTCTGACGCAACTTAACTGAATGAACTTGTGCATTAATATCACCAGTTCGGCCCATTTTGCATCGAAGTTCGTGCAGTAACGAAAGAGTCCGAAACAACCCAAAACATGAGTTTGGGGTCCAATGGGGTGGATCGGCTGCGTTCGTTGCTAAAAATTCCTACGCGACGTCATTGCACGAACTTGTGCATTAATGGCACCTGTTCGGCTCATTTTGCACCAAAGTTCGTGCAGTAACGAAACTGTCTGAAATAACCCAAAACATGAGTTTGGGGTCCGATGGGGTGGATCGGCTGCGTTCGTTGCTAAAAATTCCGACGCAACTTCGTTGCATGAACTTTTGCACTAACATCACCAGTGTCGGCCCATTTTGCACCGAAGTTCGTGCAGTAACGAAACGGTCTGAAACAACCCAAAACATGAGTTTGGGGTCCAATTGGTGGATCGGGTGCGTTCGTTGCGGAAAATTCTGACGCAACTTAACTGAATGAACTTGTGCATTAATATCACCACTTCGGCCCATTTTGCATCGAAGTTCGTGCAGTAACGAAAGTGTCCGAAACAACCCAAAACATGAGTTTGGGGTCCAATGGGGTGGATCGGCTGCATTCCTGGCTAAAAATTCCGACGCGACGTCATTGCACGAACTTGTGCATTAATGGCACCTATTCGGCTCATTTTGCACTAAAGTTCGTGCAGTAACGAAACGTTGTGAAACAA
Organism: Panicum miliaceum; assembly: GCA_032594955.1. Lineage (NCBI taxonomy): Eukaryota > Viridiplantae > Streptophyta > Magnoliopsida > Poales > Poaceae > Panicum > Panicum miliaceum. Next base: position 28,330,568 of record CM064059.1, read on the forward strand.
CCCCAAACATGAGTTTGGGGTCCGATGGGGTGGATCGGCTGCGTTCGTTGCTAAAAATTCCGACAAAACTTCGTTGCATGAACTTTTGCAGTAACATCACCGGTTCGGCCCATTTTGCACCGAAGTTCGAGCAGCAACGAACCGGTCTGAAACGACGCAAAACATGGGTCTGGGGTCCAATAGGGTGGATCGGGGGCGTTCGTTGCAAAAAATACCGACGTGACGTCGTTGCACGATCTTGTGCATTAATTGCACCAGTTCAGAACGTTTTGCACCGAAGTTTGTGCAGTAACGAAACAGTCCGAAACGACCCAAAACATGAGTTTGGGGTCCAATGGGGTGGATCGGCTGCGTTCGTTGCTAAAAATTCCGACGCGACTTAACTGAATGAACTTGTGCATTAATATCACCAGTTCGGCCCATGTTGCATCGAAGTTCGTGCAGTAACGAAAGAGTCCGAAACGACCCAAAACATGAGTTTGGGGTCCAATGGGGTGGATCGGCTGCGTTCGTGGCTAAAAATTCCGACGCGACGTCATTGCACGAACTTGTGCATTAATGGCACCTGTTCGGCTCATTTTGCACCAAAGTTCGTGCAGTAACGAAACGGTCTGAAATAACCCAAAACATGAGGTTGGGGTCCGATGGGGTGGATCTGCTGCGTTCGTTGCTAAAAATTCCGACGCAACTTCGTTGCATGAACTTTTGCACTAACATCACCAGTTCGGCCCATTTTGCACCGAAGTTCGTGCAGTAACGAAACGGTCTGAAACAACCCAAAACATGAGTTTGGGGTCCAATGGGTGGATCGGGTGCGTTCGTTGCGGAAAATTCTGACGCAACTTAACTGAATGAACTTGTGCATTAATATCACCAGTTCGGCCCATTTTGCATCGAAGTTCGTGCAGTAACGAAAGAGTCCGAAACAACCCAAAACATGAGTTTGGGGTCCAATGGGGTGGATCGGCTGCGTTCGTTGCTAAAAATTCCTACGCGACGTCATTGCACGAACTTGTGCATTAATGGCACCTGTTCGGCTCATTTTGCACCAAAGTTCGTGCAGTAACGAAACTGTCTGAAATAACCCAAAACATGAGTTTGGGGTCCGATGGGGTGGATCGGCTGCGTTCGTTGCTAAAAATTCCGACGCAACTTCGTTGCATGAACTTTTGCACTAACATCACCAGTGTCGGCCCATTTTGCACCGAAGTTCGTGCAGTAACGAAACGGTCTGAAACAACCCAAAACATGAGTTTGGGGTCCAATGGGTGGATCGGGTGCGTTCGTTGCGGAAAATTCTGACGCAACTTAACTGAATGAACTTGTGCATTAATATCACCAGTTCGGCCCATTTTGCATCGAAGTTCGTGCAGTAACGAAAGAGTCCGAAACAACCCAAAACATGAGTTTGGGGTCCAATGGGGTGGATCGGCTGCGTTCGTTGCTAAAAATTCCTACGCGACGTCATTGCACGAACTTGTGCATTAATGGCACCTGTTCGGCTCATTTTGCACCGAAGTTCGAGCAGCAACGAACCGGTCTGAAACGACGCAAAACATGGGTCTGGGGTCCAATAGGGTGGATCGGGGGCGTTCGTTGCAAAAAATACCGACGCGACGTCGTTGCACGATCTTGTGCATTAATTGCACCAGTTCAGAACGTTTTGCACCGAAGTTTGTGCAGTAACGAAACAGTCCGAAACGACCCAAAACATGAGTTTGGGGTCCAATGGGGTGGATGGGCTGCGTTCGTTGCTAAAAATTCCGATGCGACTTAACTGAATGAACTTGTGCATTAATATCACCAGTTCGACCCATTTTGCATCGAAGTTCGTGCAGTAACGAAAGAGTCCGAGACGACCAAATACATGAGTTTGGGGTCCAATGGGGTGGGTCGGCTGCGTTCGTGGCTAAAAATTCCGACGCGACGTCATTGCACGAACTTGTGCATTAATGGCACCAGTTCGGCTTATTTTGCACCAAAGTTCGTGCAGTAACGAAACTGTCCGAAATAACCCAAAACATGAGTTTGGGGTCCGATGGGGTGGATCGGCTGCGTTCGTTGCTAAAAATTCCTACGCGACGTCATTGCACGAACTTGTGCATTAATGGCACCTGTTCGGCTCATTTTGCACCAAAGTTCGTGCAGTAACGAAACGGTCTGAAACAACCCAAAACATGAGTTTGGGGTCCAATGGGTGGATCGGGTGCGTTCGTTGCGGAAAATTCTGACGCAACTTAACTGAATGAACTTGTGCATTAATATCACCAGTTCGGCCCATTTTGCATCGAAGTTCGTGCAGTAACGAAAGAGTTCGAAACAACCCAAAACATGAGTTTGGGGTCCAATGGGCTGGATCGGCTGCGTTCGTGGCTAAAAATTCCGACGCGACGTCATTGCACGAACTTGTGCATTAATGGCACCTGTTCGGCTCATTTTGCACTAAAGTTCGTGCAGTAACGAAACGTTCTGAAACAACCCAAAACATGAGTTTGGGGTCCGATGGGGTGCATCGGCTGCGTTCGTTGCTAAAAATTCCGACGAAACTTCGTTGCAAGAACTTTTGCAGTAACATCACCCGTTCGACCCATTTTGCACCGAAGTTCGAGCAGCAACGAACTGGTCTGAAACGACGCAAAACATGGGTCTGGGGTCCAATAGGGTGGATCGGGGGCGTTCGTTGCAAAATATACTGATGCCACGTCGTTGCACGATCTTGTGCATTAATTGCACCAGTTCAGAATGTTTTGCACCGAAGTTTGTGCAGTAACGAAACAGTTCGAAACGACCCAAAACAAGAGTTTGGGGTCCAATGGGGTGGATCGCCTGCGTTCGTTGCTAAAAATTCCGACGCGACTTAACTGAATGAACTTGTGCATTAATATCACCAGTTCGGCCCATTTTGCATCAAAGTTCGTGCAGTAACGAAAGAGTCCGAAACGACCAAAAACATGAGTTTAGGGTCCAATGGGGTGGATCGGCTGCGTTCCTGGCTAAAAATTCCGACGCGACGTCATTGCACGAACTTGTGCATTAATGGAACCAGTTCGGCTTATTTTGCACCAAAGTTTGTGCAGTAACGAAACGGTCTGAAATAACCCAAAACATGAGTTTGGGGTCCGATGGGGTGGATCGGCTGCGTTCGTTGCTAAAAATTCCGACGCAACTTCGTTGCATGAACTTTTGCACTAACATCACCAGTTCGGCCCATTTTGCACCGAAGTTCGTGCAGTAACGAAACGGTCTGAAACAACCCAAAACATGAGTTTGGGGTCCAATTGGTGGATCGGGTGCGTTCGTTGCGGAAAATTCTGACGCAACTTAACTGAATGAACTTGTGCATTAATATCACCACTTCGGCCCATTTTGCATCGAAGTTCGTGCAGTAACGAAAGTGTCCGAAACAACCCAAAACATGAGTTTGGGGTCCAATGGGGTGGATCGGCTGCATTCCTGGCTAAAAATTCCGACGCGACGTCATTGCACGAACTTGTGCATTAATGGCACCTATTCGGCTCATTTTGCACTAAAGTTCGTGCAGTAACGAAACGTTGTGAAACAACCCCAAACATGAGTTTGGGGTCCGATGGGGTGGATCGGCTGCGTTCGTTGCTAAAAATTCCGACAAAACTTCGTTGCATGAACTTTTGCAGTAACATCACCGGTTCGGCCCATTTTGCACCGAAGTTCGAGCAGCAACGAACCGGTCTGAAACGACGCAAAACATGGGTCTGGGTCCAATAGGGTGGATCGGGGGCGTTCGTTGCAAAAAATACCGACGTGACGTCGTTGCACGATCTTGTGCATTAATTGCACCAGTTCAGAACGTTTTGCACCGAAGTTTGTGCAGTAACGAAACAGTCCGAAACGACCCAAAACATGAGTTTGGGGTCCAATGGGGTGGATCGGCTGCGTTCGTTGCTAAAAATTCCGACGCGACTTAACTGAATGAACTTGTGCATTAATATCACCAGTTCGGCCCATTTTGCATCGAAGTTCGTGTAGTAACGAAAGAGTCCGAAACGACCCAAAACATGAGTTTGGGGTCCAATGGGGTGGATCGGCTACGTTCGTGGCTAAAAATTCCGACGCGACGTCATTGCACGAACTTGTGCATTAATGGCACCAGTTTGGCTTATTTTGCACCAAAGTTCGTGCAGTAACGAAACTGTCTGAAATAACCCAAAACATGAGTTTGGGGTCCGATGGGGTGGATCGGCTGCGTTCGTTGCTAAAAATTCTGACGCAACTTCGTTGCATGAACTTTTGCACTAACATCACCAGTTCGGCCCATGTTGCACCGAAGTTCGTGCAGTAACGAAACGGTCTGAAACAACCCAAAACATGAGTTTGGGGTCCAATGGGTGGATCGGGTGTGTTCGTTGTGGAAAATTCGGACGCAACTTAACTGAATGAACTTGTGCATTAATATCACCAGTTCGGCCCATGTTGCATCGAAGTTCGTGCAGTAACGAAAGAGTCCGAAACGACCCAAAACATGAGTTTGGGGTCCAATGGGGTGGATCGGCTGCGTTCGTGGCTAAAAATTCCGACGCGACGTCATTGCACGAACTTGTGCATTAATGGCACCTGTTCGGCTCATTTTGCACCAAAGTTCGTGCAGTAACGAAACGGTCTGAAATAACCCAAAACATGAGGTTGGGGTCCGATGGGGTGGATCTGCTGCGTTCGTTGCTAAAAATTCCGACGCAACTTCGTTGCATGAACTTTTGCACTAACATCACCAGTTCGGCCCATTTTGCACCGAAGTTCGTGCAGTAACGAAACGGTCTGAAACAACCCAAAACATGAGTTTGGGGTCCAATGGGTGGATCGGGTGCGTTCGTTGCGGAAAATTCTGACGCAACTTAACTGAATGAACTTGTGCATTAATATCACCAGTTCGGCCCATTTTGCATCGAAGTTCGTGCAGTAACGAAAGAGTCCGAAACAACCCAAAACATGAGTTTGGGGTCCAATGGGGTGGATCGGCTGCGTTCGTTGCTAAAAATTCCTACGCGACGTCATTGCACGAACTTGTGCATTAATGGCACCTGTTCGGCTCATTTTGCACCAAAGTTCGTGCAGTAACGAAACTGTCTGAAATAACCCAAAACATGAGTTTGGGGTCCGATGGGGTGGATCGGCTGCGTTCGTTGCTAAAAATTCCGACGCAACTTCGTTGCATGAACTTTTGCACTAACATCACCAGTGTCGGCCCATTTTGCACCGAAGTTCGTGCAGTAACGAAACGGTCTGAAACAACCCAAAACATGAGTTTGGGGTCCAATGGGTGGATCGGGTGCGTTCGTTGCGGAAAATTCTGACGCAACTTAACTGAATGAACTTGTGCATTAATATCACCAGTTCGGCCCATTTTGCATCGAAGTTCGTGCAGTAACGAAAGAGTCCGAAACAACCCAAAACATGAGTTTGGGGTCCAATGGGGTGGATCGGCTGCGTTCGTTGCTAAAAATTCCTACGCGACGTCATTGCACGAACTTGTGCATTAATGGCACCTGTTCGGCTCATTTTGCACCGAAGTTCGAGCAGCAACGAACCGGTCTGAAACGACGCAAAACATGGGTCTGGGGTCCAATAGGGTGGATCGGGGGCGTTCGTTGCAAAAAATACCGACGCGACGTCGTTGCACGATCTTGTGCATTAATTGCACCAGTTCAGAACGTTTTGCACCGAAGTTTGTGCAGTAACGAAACAGTCCGAAACGACCCAAAACATGAGTTTGGGGTCCAATGGGGTGGATGGGCTGCGTTCGTTGCTAAAAATTCCGATGCGACTTAACTGAATGAACTTGTGCATTAATATCACCAGTTCGACCCATTTTGCATCGAAGTTCGTGCAGTAACGAAAGAGTCCGAGACGACCAAATACATGAGTTTGGGGTCCAATGGGGTGGGTCGGCTGCGTTCGTGGCTAAAAATTCCGACGCGACGTCATTGCACGAACTTGTGCATTAATGGCACCAGTTCGGCTTATTTTGCACCAAAGTTCGTGCAGTAACGAAACTGTCCGAAATAACCCAAAACATGAGTTTGGGGTCCAATGGGGTGGATCGGCTGCGTTCGTTGCTAAAAATTCCTACGCGACGTCATTGCACGAACTTGTGCATTAATGGCACCTGTTCGGCTCATTTTGCACCAAAGTTCGTGCAGTAACGAAACGGTCTGAAACAACCCAAAACATGAGTTTGGGGTCCAATGGGTGGATCGGGTGCGTTCGTTGCGGAAAATTCTGACGCAACTTAACTGAATGAACTTGTGCATTAATATCACCAGTTCGGCCCATTTTGCATCGAAGTTCGTGCAGTAACGAAAGAGTTCGAAACAACCCAAAACATGAGTTTGGGGTCCAATGGGCTGGATCGGCTGCGTTCGTGGCTAAAAATTCCGACGCGACGTCATTGCACGAACTTGTGCATTAATGGCACCTGTTCGGCTCATTTTGCACTAAAGTTCGTGCAGTAACGAAACGTTCTGAAACAACCCAAAACATGAGTTTGGGGTCCGATGGGGTGCATCGGCTGCGTTCGTTGCTAAAAATTCCGACGAAACTTCGTTGCAAGAACTTTTGCAGTAACATCACCCGTTCGACCCATTTTGCACCGAAGTTCGAGCAGCAACGAACTGGTCTGAAACGACGCAAAACATGGGTCTGGGGTCCAATAGGGTGGATCGGGGGCGTTCGTTGCAAAATATACTGATGCCACGTCGTTGCACGATCTTGTGCATTAATTGCACCAGTTCAGAATGTTTTGCACCGAAGTTTGTGCAGTAACGAAACAGTTCGAAACGACCCAAAACAAGAGTTTGGGGTCCAATGGGGTGGATCGCCTGCGTTCGTTGCTAAAAATTCCGACGCGACTTAACTGAATGAACTTGTGCATTAATATCACCAGTTCGGCCCATTTTGCATCAAAGTTCGTGCAGTAACGAAAGAGTCCGAAACGACCAAAAACATGAGTTTAGGGTCCAATGGGGTGGATCGGCTGCGTTCCTGGCTAAAAATTCCGACGCGACGTCATTGCACGAACTTGTGCATTAATGGAACCAGTTCGGCTTATTTTGCACCAAAGTTTGTGCAGTAACGAAACGGTCTGAAATAACCCAAAACATGAGTTTGGGGTCCGATGGGGTGGATCGGCTGCGTTCGTTGCTAAAAATTCCGACGCAACTTCGTTGCATGAACTTTTGCACTAACATCACCAGTTCGGCCCATTTTGCACCGAAGTTCGTGCAGTAACGAAACGGTCTGAAACAACCCAAAACATGAGTTTGGGGTCCAATTGGTGGATCGGGTGCGTTCGTTGCGGAAAATTCTGACGCAACTTAACTGAATGAACTTGTGCATTAATATCACCACTTCGGCCCATTTTGCATCGAAGTTCGTGCAGTAACGAAAGTGTCCGAAACAACCCAAAACATGAGTTTGGGGTCCAATGGGGTGGATCGGCTGCATTCCTGGCTAAAAATTCCGACGCGACGTCATTGCACGAACTTGTGCATTAATGGCACCTATTCGGCTCATTTTGCACTAAAGTTCGTGCAGTAACGAAACGTTGTGAAACAACCCCAAACATGAGTTTGGGGTCCGATGGGGTGGATCGGCTGCGTTCGTTGCTAAAAATTCCGACAAAACTTCGTTGCATGAACTTTTGCAGTAACATCACCGGTTCGGCCCATTTTGCACCGAAGTTCGAGCAGCAACGAACCGGTCTGAAACGACGCAAAACATGGGTCTGGGGTCCAATAGGGTGGATCGGGGGCGTTCGTTGCAAAAAATACCGACGTGACGTCGTTGCACGATCTTGTGCATTAATTGCACCAGTTCAGAACGTTTTGCACCGAAGTTTGTGCAGTAACGAAACAGTCCGAAACGACCCAAAACATGAGTTTGGGGTCCAATGGGGTGGATCGGCTGCGTTCGTTGCTAAAAATTCCGACGCGACTTAACTGAATGAACTTGTGCATTAATATCACCAGTTCGGCCCATTTTGCATCGAAGTTCGTGCAGTAACGAAAGAGTCCGAAACGACCCAAAACATGAGTTTGGGGTCCAATGGGGTGGATCGGCTACGTTCGTGGCTAAAAATTCCGACGCGACGTCATTGCACGAACTTGTGCATTAATGGCACCAGTTTGGCTTATTTTGCACCAAAGTTCGTGCAGTAACGAAACTGTCTGAAATAACCCAAAACATGAGTTTGGGGTCCGATGGGGTGGATCGGCTGCGTTCGTTGCTAAAAATTCTGACGCAACTTCGTTGCATGAACTTTTGCACTAACATCACCAGTTCGGCCCATTTTGCACCGAAGTTCGTGCAGTAACGAAACGGTCTGAAACAACCCAAAACATGAGTTTGGGGTCCAATGGGTGGATCGGGTGCGTTCGTTGTGGAAAATTCTGACGCAACTTAACTGAATGAACTTGTGCATTAATATCACCAGTTCGGCCCATTTTGCATCGAAGTTCGTGCAGTAACGAAAGATTCCGAAACAACCCAAAACATGAGTTTGGGGTCCAATGGGGTGGATCGGCTGCGTTCGTTGCTAAAAATTCCTACGCGACGTCATTGCACGAACTTGTGCATTAATGGCACCTGTTCGGCCCATTTTGCACCAAAGTTCGTGCAGTAACGAAACGGTCTGAAACAACCCAAAACATGAGTTTGGGGTCCAATGGGTGGATCGGGTGCGTTCGTTGCGGAAAATTCTGACGCAACTTAACTGAATGAACTTGTGCATTAATATCACCAGTTCGGCCCATTTTGCATCGAAGTTCGTGCAGTAACGAAAGAGTCCGAAACAACCCAAAACATGAGTTTGGGGTCCAATGGGGTGGATCGGCTGCGTTCGTGGCTAAAAATTCCGACGCGACGTCATTGCACGAACTTGTGCATTAATGGCACCTGTTCGGCTCATTTTGCACTAAAGTTCGTGCAGTAACGAAACGTTCTGAAACAACCCAAAACATGAGTTTGGGGTCCGATGGGGTGCATCGGCTGCGTTCGTTGCTAAAAATTCCGACGAAACTTCGTTGCAAGAACTTTTGCAGTAACATCACCCGTTCGACCCATTTTGCACCGAAGTTCGAGCAGCAACGAACTGGTCTGAAACGACGCAAAACATGGGTCTGGGGTCCAATAGGGTGGATCGGGGGCGTTCGTTGCAAAATATACTGATGCCACGTCGTTGCACGATCTTGTGCATTAATTGCACCAGTTCAGAATGTTTTGCACCGAAGTTTGTGCAGTAACGAAACAGTTCGAAACGACCCAAAACAAGAGTTTGGGGTCCAATGGGGTGGATCGCCTGCGTTCGTTGCTAAAAATTCCGACGCGACTTAACTGAATGAACTTGTGCATTAATATCACCAGTTCGGCCCATTTTGCATCAAAGTTCGTGCAGTAACGAAAGAGTCCGAAACGACCAAAAACATGAGTTTAGGGTCCAATGGGGTGGATCGGCTGCGTTCCTGGCTAAAAATTCCGACGCGACGTCATTGCACGAACTTGTGCATTAATGGAACCAGTTCGGCTTATTTTGCACAAAGTTTGTGCAGTAACGAAACGGTCTGAAATAACCCAAAACATGAGTTTGGGGTCCGATGGGGTGGATCGGCTGCGTTCGTTGCTAAAAATTCCGACGCAACTTCGTTGCATGAACTTTTGCACTAACATCACCAGTTCGGCCCATTTTGCACCGAAGTTCGTGCAGTAACGAAACGGTCTGAAACAACCCAAAACATGAGTTTGGGGTCCAATTGGTGGATCGGGTGCGTTCGTTGCGGAAAATTCTGACGCAACTTAACTGAATGAACTTGTGCATTAATATCACCACTTCGGCCCATTTTGCATCGAAGTTCGTGCAGTAACGAAAGTGTCCGAAACAACCCAAAACATGAGTTTGGGGTCCAATGGGGTGGATCGGCTGCATTCCTGGCTAAAAATTCCGACGCGACGTCATTGCACGAACTTGTGCATTAATGGCACCTATTCGGCTCATTTTGCACTAAAGTTCGTGCAGTAACGAAACGTTGTGAAACAACCCCAAACATGAGTTTGGGGTCCGATGGGGTGGATCGGCTGCGTTCGTTGCTAAAAATTCCGACAAAACTTCGTTGCATGAACTTTTGCAGTAACATCACCGGTTCGGCCCATTTTGCACCGAAGTTCGAGCAGCAACGAACCGATCTGAAACGACGCAAAACATGGGTCTGGGGTCCAATAGGGTGGATCGGGGGCGTTCGTTGCAAAAAATACCGACGTGACGTCGTTGCACGATCTTGTGCATTAATTGCACCAGTTCAGAACATTTTGCACCGAAGTTTGTGCAGTAACGAAACAGTCCGAAACGACCCAAAACATGAGTTTGGGGTCCAATGGGGTGGATCGGCTGCGTTCGTTGCTAAAAATTCCGACGCGACTTAACTGAATGAACTTGTGCATTAATATCACCAGTTCGGCCCATTTTGCATCGAAGTTCGTGCAGTAACGAAAGAGTCCGAAACGACCCAAAACATGAGTTTGGGGTCCAATGGGGTGGATCGGCTACGTTCGTGGCTAAAAATTCCGACGCGACGTCATTGCACGAACTTGTGCATTAATGGCACCAGTTTGGCTTATTTTGCACCAAAGTTCGTGCAGTAACGAAACTGTCTGAAATAACCCAAAACATGAGTTTGGGGTCCGATGGGGTGGATCGGCTGCGTTCGTTGCTAAAAATTCCGACGCAACTTCGTTGCATGAACTTTTGCACTAACATCACCAGTTCGGCCCATTTTGCACCGAAGTTCGTGCAGTAACGAAACGGTCTGAAACAACCCAAAACATGAGTTTGGGGTCCAATGGGTGGATCGGGTGCGTTCGTTGCGGAAAATTCTGACGCAACTTAACTGAATGAACTTGTGCATTAATATCACCAGTTCGGCCCATTTTGCATCGAAGTTCGTGCAGTAACGAAAGATTCCGAAACAACCCAAAACATGAGTTTGGGGTCCAATGGGGTGGATCGGCTGCGTTCGTTGCTAAAAATTCCTACGCGACGTCATTGCACGAACTTGTGCATTAATGGCACCTGTTCGGCTCATTTTGCACCAAAGTTCGTGCAGTAACGAAACTGTCTGAAATAACCCAAAACATGAGTTTGGGGTCCGATGGGGTGGATCGGCTGCGTTCGTTGCTAAAAATTCCGACGCAACTTCGTTGCATGAACTTTTGCACTAACATCACCAGTGTCGGCCCATTTTGCACCGAAGTTCGTGCAGTAACGAAACGGTCTGAAACAACCCAAAACATGAGTTTGGGGTCCAATGGGTGGATCGGGTGCGTTCGTTGCGGAAAATTCTGACGCAACTTAACTGAATGAACTTGTGCATTAATATCACCAGTTCGGCCCATTTTGCATCGAAGTTCGTGCAGTAACGAAAGAGTCCGAAACAACCCAAAACATGAGTTTGGGGTCCAATGGGGTGGATCGGCTGCGTTCGTTGCTAAAAATTCCTACGCGACGTCATTGCACGAACTTGTGCAATAATGGCACCTGTTCGGCTCATTTTGCACCAAAGTTCGTGCAGTAACGAAACGGTCTGAAATAACCCAAAACATGAGTTTGGGGTCCGATGGGGTGGATCTGCTGCGTTCGTTGCTAAAAATTCCGACGCAACTTCGTTGCATGAACTTTTGCACTAACATCACCAGTTCGGACCATTTTGCACCGAAGTTCGTGCAGTAACGAAACGGTCTGAAAGAACCCAAAACATGAGTTTGGGGTCCAATGGGTGGATCGGGTGCGTTTGTTGCAGAAAATTCTGACGCAACTTAACTGAATGAACTTGTGCATTAATAGCACCAGTTCGGCCCATTTTGCATCGAAGTTCGTGCAGTAACGAAAGAGTCCGAAACAACCCAAAACATGAGTTTGGGGTCCAATGGGGTGGATCGGCTGCGTTCGTGGCTAAAAATTCCGACGCGACGTCATTGCACGAACTTGTGCATTAATGGCACCTGTTCGGCTCATTTTTCACTAAAGTTCGTGCAGTAACGAAACGTTCTGAAACAACCCAAAACATGAGTTTTGGGTCCGATGGGGTGGATCGGCTGCGTTCGTTGCTAAAAATTCCGACGAAACTTCGTTGCATGAACTTTTGCAGTAACATCACCGGTTCGGCCCATTTTGCACCGAAGTTCGAGCAGCAACGAACCGGTCTGAAACGACGCAAAAACATGGGTCTGGGGTCCAATAGGGTGGATCGGGGGCGTTCGTTGCAAAAAATACCGACGCGACGTCGTTGCACGATCTTGTGCATTAATTGCACCAGTTCAGAACGTTTTGCACCGAAGTTTGTGCAGTAACGAAACAGTTCGAAACGACCCAAAACAAGAGTTTGGGGTCCAATGGGGTGGATCGCCTGCGTTCGTTGCTAAAAATTCTGACGCAACTTAACTGAATGAACTTGTGCATTAATATCACCAGTTCGGCCCATTTTGCATCGAAGTTCCTGCAGTAACGAAAGAGTGCGAAACGACCCAAAACATGAGTTTGGGGTCCAATGGGGTGGATCGGCTGCGTTCGTGGCTAAAAATTCCGACGCGACGTCATTGCACGAACTTGTGCATTAATGGCACCTGTTCGGCTCATTTTGCACCAAAGTTCGTGCAGTAACGAAACGGTCTGAAATAACCCAAAACATGAGTTTGGGGTCCGATGGGGTGGATCGGCTGCGTTCGTTGCTAAAAATTCCGACGCAACTTCGTTGCATGAACTTTTGCACTAACATCACCAGTTCGGCCCATTTTGCACCGAAGTTCGTGCAGTAACGAAACGGTCTGAAACAACCCAAAACATGAGTTTGGGGTCCAATTGGTGGATCGGGTGCGTTCGTTGCGGAAAATTCTGACGCAACTTAACTGAATGAACTTGTGCATTAATATCACCACTTCGGCCCATTTTGCATCGAAGTTCGTGCAGTAACGAAAGTGTCCGAAACAACCCAAAACATGAGTTTGGGGTCCAATGGGGTGGATCGGCTGCATTCCTGGCTAAAAATTCCGACGCGACGTCATTGCACGAACTTTTGCATTAATGGCACCTATTCGGCTCATTTTGCACTAAAGTTCGTGCAGTAACGAAACGTTGTGAAACAACCCCAAACATGAGTTTGGGGTCCGATGGGGTGGATCGGCTGCGTTCGTTGCTAAAAATTCCGACAAAACTTCGTTGCATGAACTTTTGCAGTAACATCACCGGTTCGGCCCATTTTGCACCGAAGTTCGAGCAGCAACGAACCGGTCTGAAACGACGCAAAACATGGGTCTGGGGTCCAATAGGGTGGATCGGGGGCGTTCGTTGCAAAAAATACCGACGTGACGTCGTTGCACGATCTTGTGCATTAATTGCACCAGTTCAGAACGTTTTGCACCGAAGTTTGTGCAGTAACGAAACAGTCCGAAACGACCCAAAACATGAGTTTGGGGTCCAATGGGGTGGATCGGCTGCGTTCGTTGCTAAAAATTCCGACGCGACTTAACTGAATGAACTTGTGCATTAATATCACCAGTTCGGCCCATTTTGCATCGAAGTTCGTGCAGTAACGAAAGAGTCCGAAACGACCCAAAACATGAGTTTGGGGTCCAATGGGGTGGATCGGCTACGTTCGTGGCTAAAAATTCCGACGCGATGTCATTGCACGAACTTGTGCATTAATGGCACCAGTTTGGCTTATTTTGCACCAAAGTTCGTGCAGTAACGAAACTGTCTGAAATAACCCAAAACATGAGTTTGGGGTCCGATGGGGTGGATCGGCTGCGTTCGTTGCTAAAAATTCCGACGCAACTTCGTTGCATGAACTTTTGCACTAACATCACCAGTTCGGCCCATTTTGCACCGAAGTTCGTGCAGTAACGAAACGGTCTGAAACAACCCAAAACATGAGTTTGGGGTCCAATGGGTGGATCGGGTGCGTTCGTTGCGGAAAATTCTGACACAACTTAACTGAATGAACTTGTGCATTAATATCACCAGTTCGGCCCATTTTGCATCGAAGTTCGTGCAGTAACGAAAGAGTCCGAAACAACCCAAAACATGAGTTTGGGGTCCAATGGGGTGGATCGGCTGCGTTCGTGGCTAAAAATTCCGACGCGACGTCATTGCACGAACTTGTGCATTAATGGCACCTGTTCGGCTCATTTTGCACCAAAGTTCGTGCAGTAACGAAACGGTCTGAAATAACCCAAAACATGAGTTTGGGGTCCGATGGGGTGGATCGGCTGCGTTCGTTGCTAAAAATTCCGACGCAACTTCGTTGCATGAACTTTTGCACTAACATCACCAGTTCGGCCCATTTTGCACCGAAGTTCGTGCAGTAACGAAACGGTCTGAAACAACCCAAAACATGAGTTTGGGGTCCAATGGGTGGATCGGGTGCGTTCGTTGCAGAAAATTCTGACGCAACTTAACTGAATGAACTTGTGCATTAATATCACCAGTTCGGCCCATTTTGCATCGAAGTTCGTGCAGTAACGAAAGAGTGCGAAACAACCCAAAACATGAGTTTGGGGTCCAATGGGGTGGATCGGCTGCGTTCGTGGCTAAAAATTCCGACGCGACGTCATTGCACGAACTTGTGCATTAATGGCACCTGTTCGGCTCATTTTGCACCAAAGTTCGTGCAGTAACGAAACGGTCTGAAATAACCCAAAACATGAGTTTGGGGTCCGATGGGGTGGATCGGCTGCGTTCGTTGCTAAAAATTCCGACGCAACTTCGTTGCATGAACTTTTGCACTAACATCACCAGTTCGGCCCATTTTGCACCGAAGTTCGTGCAGTAACGAAACGGTCTGAAACAACCCAAAACATGAGTTTGGGGTCCAATTGGTGGATCGGGTGCGTTCGTTGCGGAAAATTCTGACGCAACTTAACTGAATGAACTTGTGCATTAATATCACCACTTCGGCCCATTTTGCATCGAAGTTCGTGCAGTAACGAAAGTGTCCGAAACAACCCAAAACATGAGTTTGGGGTCCAATGGGGTGGATCGGCTGCATTCCTGGCTAAAAATTCCGACGCGACGTCATTGCACGAACTTGTGCATTAATGGCACCTATTCGGCTCATTTTGCACTAAAGTTCGTGCAGTAACGAAACGTTGTGAAACAACCCCAAACATGAGTTTGGGGTCCGATGGGGTGGATCGGCTGCGTTCGTTGCTAAAAATTCCGACAAAACTTCGTTGCATGAACTTTTGCAGTAACATCACCGGTTCGGCCCATTTTGCACCGAAGTTCGAGCAGCAACGAACCGGTCTGAAACGACGCAAAACATGGGTCTGGGGTCCAATAGGGTGGATCGGGGGCGTTCGTTGCAAAAAATACCGACGTGACGTCGTTGCACGATCTTGTGCATTAATTGCACCAGTTCAGAACGTTTTGCACCGAAGTTTGTGCAGTAACGAAACAGTCCGAAACGACCCAAAACATGAGTTTGGGGTCCAATGGGGTGGATCGGCTGCGTTCGTTGCTAAAAATTCCGACGCGACTTAACTGAATGAACTTGTGCATTAATATCACCAGTTCGGCCCATTTTGCATCGAAGTTCGTGCAGTAACGAAAGAGTCCGAAACGACCCAAAACATGAGTTTGGGGTCCAATGGGGTGGATCGGCTACGTTCGTGGCTAAAAATTCCGACGCGACGTCATTGCACGAACTTGTGCATTAATGGCACCAGTTTGGCTTATTTTGCACCAAAGTTCGTGCAGTAACGAAACTGTCTGAAATAACCCAAAACATGAGTTTGGGGTCCGATGGGGTAGATCGGCTGCGTTCGTTGCTAAAAATTCCGACGCAACTTCGTTGCATGAACTTTTGCACTAACATCACCAGTTCGGCCCATTTTGCACCGAAGTTCGTGCAGTAACGAAACGGTCTGAAACAACCCAAAACATGAGTTTGGGGTCCAATGGGTGGATCGGGTGCGTTCGTTGCGGAAAATTCTGACGCAACTTAACTGAATGAACTTGTGCATTAATATCACCAGTTCGGCCCATTTTGCATCGAAGTTCGTGCAGTAACGAAAGAGTCCGAAACAACCCAAAACATGAGTTTGGGGTCCAATGGGGTGGATCGGCTGCGTTCCTTGCTAAAAATTCCTACGCGACGTCATTGCACGAACTTGTGCATTAATGGCACCTGTTCGGCTCATTTTGCACCAAAGTTCGTGCAGTAACGAAACTTTCTGAAATAACCCAAAACATGAGTTTGGGGTCCGATGGGGTGGATCGGCTGCGTTCGTTGCTAAAAATTCCGACGCAACTTCGTTGCATGAACTTTTGCACTAACATCACCAGTTCGGCCCATTTTGCACCGAAGTTCGTGCAGTAACGAAACGGTCTGAAACAACCCAAAACATGAGTTTGGGGTCCAATGGGTGGATCGGGTGCGTTCGTTGCGGAAAATTCTGACGCAACTTAACTGAATGAACTTGTGCATTAATATCACCAGTTCGGCCCATTTTGCATCGAAGTTCGTGCAGTAACGAAAGAGTCCGAAATAACCCAAAACATGAGTTTGGGGTCCAATGGGGTGGATCGGCTGCGTTCGTTGCTAAAAATTCCTACGCGACGTCATTGCACGAACTTGTGCATTAATGGCACCTGTTCGGCTCATTTTGCACCAAAGTTCGTGCAGTAACGAAACGGTCTGAAATAACCCAAAACATGAGTTTGGGGTCCGATGGGGTGGATCTGCTGCGTTCGTTGCTAAAAATTCCGACGCAACTTCGTTGCATGAACTTTTGCACTAACATCACCAGTTCGGACCATTTTGCACCGAAGTTCGTGCAGTAACGAAACGGTCTGAAATAACCCAAAACATGAGTTTGGGGTCCAATGGGTGGATCGGGTGCGTTTGTTGCAGAAAATTCTGACGCAACTTAACTGAATGAACTTGTGCATTAATAGCACCAGTTCGGCCCATTTTGCATCGAAGTTCGTGCAGTAACGAAAGAGTCCGAAACAACCCAAAACATGAGTTTGGGGTCCAATGGGGTGGATCGGCTGCGTTCGTGGCTAAAAATTCCGACGCGACGTCATTGCACGAACTTGTGCATTAATGGCACCTATTCGGCTCATTTTGCACTAAAGTTCGTGTAGTAACGAAACGTTGTGAAACAACCCCAAACATGAGTTTGGGGTCCGATGGGGTGGATCGGCTGCGTTCGTTGCTAAAAATTCCGACGAAACTTCGTTGCATGAACTTTTGCAGTAACATCACCGGTTCGGCCCATTTTGCACCGAAGTTCGAGCAGCAACGAACCGGTCTGAAACGACGCAAAACATGGGTCTGGGGTCCAATAGGGTGGATCGGGGGCGTTCGTTGCAAAAAATACCGACGTGACGTCGTTGCACGATCTTGTGCATTAATTGCACCAGTTCAGAACGTTTTGCACCGAAGTTTGTGCAGTAACGAAACAGTCCGAAACGACCCAAAACATGAGTTTGGGGTCCAATGGGGTGGATCGGCTGCGTTCGTTGCTAAAAATTCCGACGCGACTTAACTGAATGAACTTGTGCATTAATATCACCAGTTCGGCCCATTTTGCATCGAAGTTCGTGCAGTAACGAAAGAGTCCGAAACGACCCAAAACATGAGTTTGGGGTCCAATGGGGTGGATCGGCTACGTTCGTGGCTAAAAATTCCGACGCGACGTCATTGCACGAACTTGTGCATTAATGGCACCAGTTTGGCTTATTTTGCACCAAAGTTCGTGCAGTAACGAAACTGTCTGAAATAACCCAAAACATGAGTTTGGGGTCCGATGGGGTAGATCGGCTGCGTTCGTTGCTAAAATTTCCGACGCAACTTCGTTGCATGAACTTTTGCACTAACATCACCAGTTCGGCCCATTTTGCACCGAAGTTCGTGCAGTAACGAAACGGTCTGAAACAACCCAAAACATGAGTTTGGGGTCCAATGGGTGGATCGGGTGCGTTCGTTGCGGAAAATTCTGACGCAACTTAACTGAATGAACTTGTGCATTAATATCACCAGTTCGGCCCATTTTGCATCGAAGTTCGTGCAGTAACGAAAGAGTCCGAAACAACCCAAAACATGAGTTTGGGGTCCAATGGGGTGGATCGGCTGCGTTCCTTGCTAAAAATTCCTACGCGACGTCATTGCACGAACTTGTGCATTAATGGCACCTGTTCGGCTCATTTTGCACCAAAGTTCGTGCAGTAACGAAACTTTCTGAAATAACCCAAAACATGAGTTTGGGGTCCGATGGGGTGGATCGGCTGCGTTCGTTGCTAAAAATTCCGACGCAACTTCGTTGCATGAACTTTTGCACTAACATCACCAGTTCGGCCCATTTTGCACCGAAGTTCGTGCAGTAACGAAACGGTCTGAAACAACCCAAAACATGAGTTTGGGGTCCAATGGGTGGATCGGGTGCGTTCGTTGCGGAAAATTCTGACGCAACTTAACTGAATGAACTTGTGCATTAATATCACCAGTTCGGCCCATTTTGCATCGAAGTTCGTGCAGTAATGAAAGAGTCCGAAACAACCCAAAACATGAGTTTGGGGTCCAATGGGGTGGATCGGCTGCGTTCGTTGCTAAAAATTCCTACGCGACGTCATTGCACGAACTTGTGCATTAATGGCACCTGTTCGGCTCATTTTGCACCAAAGTTCGTGCAGTAACGAAACGGTCTGAAATAACCCAAAACATGAGTTTGGGGTCCGATGGGGTGGATCTGCTGCGTTCGTTGCTAAAAATTCCGACGCAACTTCGTTGCATGAACTTTTGCACTAACATCACCAGTTCGGACCATTTTGCACCGAAGTTCGTGCAGTAACGAAACGGTCTGAAAGAACCCAAAACATGAGTTTGGGGTCCAATGGGTGGATCGGGTGCGTTTGTTGCAGAAAATTCTGACGCAACTTAACTGAATGAACTTGTGCATTAATAGCACCAGTTCGGCCCATTTTGCATCGAAGTTCGTGCAGTAACGAAAGAGTCCGAAACAACCCAAAACATGAGTTTGGGGTCCAATGGGGTGGATCGGCTGCGTTCGTGGCTAAAAATTCCGACGCGACGTCATTGCACGAACTTGTGCATTAATGGCACCTATTCGGCTCATTTTGCACTAAAGTTCGTGTAGTAACGAAACGTTGTGAAACAACCCCAAACATGAGTTTGGGGTCCGATGGGGTGGATCGGCTGCGTTCGTTGCTAAAAATTCCGACGAAACTTCGTTGCATGAACTTTTGCAGTAACATCACCGGTTCGGCCCATTTTGCACCGAAGTTCGAGCAGCAACGAACCGGTCTGAAACGACGCAAAACATGGGTCTGGGGTCCAATAGGGTGGATCGGGGGCGTTCGTTGCAAAAAATACCGACGTGACGTCGTTGCACGATCTTGTGCATTAATTGCACCAGTTCAGAACGTTTTGCACCGAAGTTTGTGCAGTAACGAAACAGTCCGAAACGACCCAAATCATGAGTTTGGGGTCCAATGGGGTGGATCGGCTGCGTTCGTTGCTAAAAATTCCGACGCGACTTAACTGAATGAACTTGTGCATTAATATCACCAGTTCGGCCCATTTTGCATCGAAGTTCGTGCAGTAACGAAAGAGTCCGAAACGACCCAAAACATGAGTTTGGGGTCCAATGGGGTGGATCGGCTACGTTCGTGGCTAAAAATTCCGACGCGACGTCATTGCACGAACTTGTGCATTAATGGCACCAGTTTGGCTTATTTTGCACCAAAGTTCGTGCAGTAACGAAACTGTCTGAAATAACCCAAAACATGAGTTTGGGGTCCGATGGGGTGGATCGGCTGCGTTCGTTGCTAAAAATTCCGACGCAACTTCGTTGCATGAACTTTTGCACTAACATCACCAGTTCGGCCCATTTTGCACCGAAGTTCGTGAAGTAACGAAACGGTCTGAAACAACCCAAAACATGAGTTTGGGGTCCAATGGGTGGATCGGGTTCGTTCGTTGCGGAAAATTCTGACACAACTTAACTGAATGAACTTGTGCATTAATATCACCAGTTCGGCCCATTTTGCATCGAAGTTCGTGCAGTAACGAAAGAGTCCGAAACGACCAAAAACATGAGTTTGGGGTCCAATGGGGTGGATCGGCTGCGTTCATGGCTAAAAATTCCGCCGCGACGTCATTGCACGAACTTGTGCATTAATGGAACCAGTTCGGCTTATTTTGCACCAAAGTTCGTGCAGTAACGAAACGGTCTGAAATAACCCAAAACATGAGTTTAGGGTCCGATGGGGTGGATCGGCTGCGTTCGTTGCTAAACATTCCGACGCAACTTCGTTGCATGAACTTTTGCACTAACATCACCAGTTCGGCCCATTTTGCACCGAAGTTCGTGCAGTAACGAAACGGTCTGAAAGAACCCAAAACATGAGTTTGGGGTCCAATGGGTGGATCGGGTGCGTTCGTTGCGGAAAATTCTGACGCAACTTAACTGAATGAACTTTTGCATTAATATCACCAGTTCGTCCCATTTTGCATCAAGTTTGTGCAGTAACGAAAGAGTCCGAAACAACCCAAAACATGAGTTTGGGGTCCAATGGGGTGGATCGGCTGCGTTCGTTGCTAAAAATTCCTACGCGACGTCATTGCACGAACTTGTGCATTAATGGCACCTGTTCGGCTCATTTTGCACCAAAGTTCGTGCAGTAACGAAACGGTCTGAAATAACCCAAAACATGAGTTTGGGGTCCGATGGGGTGGATCGGCTGCGTTCGTTGCTAAAAATTCCGACGAAACTTCGTTGCATGAACTTTTGCACTAACAAAACCGGTTTGGCCCATTTTGCACCGAACTTGGAGCAGCAACGAACCGGTCTGAAACGACGCAAAACATGGGTCTGGGGTCCAATAGGGTGGATCGGGGGCGTTCGTTGCAAAAAATACCGACGCGACGTCGTTGCGCGATCTTGTGCATTAATTGCACCAGTTCAGAACATTTCGCACCGAAGTTTGTGCAGAAACGAAACAGTCCGAAACGACCCAAAACATGAGTTTGGGGTCCAATGGGGTGGATCGGCTGCGTTCGTTGCGGAAAATTCTGACGCAACTTAACTGAATGAACTTGTGCATTAATATCACCAGTTCGGCCCATTTTGCATCGAAGTTCGTGCAGTAACGAAAGAGTCCGAAACGACCCAAAACATGAGTTTGGGGTCCAATGGGGTGGATCAGCTGCGTTCGTTGCTAAAAATTCCTACGCGACGTCATTGCACGAACTTGTGCATTAATGGCACCTGTTCGGCTCATTTTGCGCCAAAGTTCGTGCAGTAACGAAACGGTCTGAAATAACCCAAAACATGAGTTTGGGGTCCGATGGGGTGGATCGGCTGCGTTCGTTGCTAAAAATTCCGACGCAACTTCGTTGCATGAACTTTTGCACTAACATCACCAGTTCGGCCCATTTTGCACCGAAGTTCGTGCAGTAACGAAACGGTCTGAAAGAACCCAAAACATGAGTTTGGGGTCCAATGGGTGGATCGGGTGCGTTCGTTGCGGAAAATTCTGACGCAACTTAACTGAATGAACTTGTGCATTAATATCACCAGTTCGGCCCATTTTGCATCGAAGTTCGTGCAGTAACGAAACGTTCTGAAACAACCCAAAACATGAGTTTGGGGTCCGATGGGGTGGATCGGCTGCGTTGGTTGCTAAAAATTCCGACGAAACTTCGTTGCATGAACTTTTGCACTAACATCACCGGTTCGGCCCATTTTGCACCGAAGTTCGAGCAGCAACGAACCGGTCTGAAACGACGCAAAACATGGGTCTGGGGTCCAATAGGGTGGATCGGGGGGCGTTCGTTGCAAAAAATACCGACGCGACGTCGTTGCACGATCTTGTGCATTAATTGCACCATTTCAGAACGTTTCGCACCGAAGTTTGTGCAGTAACGAAACAGTCCGAAACGACCCAAAACATGAGTTTGGGGTCCAATGGGGTGGATCGGCTGCGTTCGTTGCTAAAAAATCCGACGCGACTTAACTGAATGAACTTGTGCATTAATATCACCAGTTCGGCCCATTTTGCATCGAAGTTCGTGCAGTAACGAAAGAGACCGAAACGACCAAAAACATGAGTTTGGGGTCCAATGGGGTGGATCGGCTGCGTTCGTGGCTAAAAATTCCGACGCGACGTCATTGCACGAACTTGTGCATTAATGGCACCAGTTCGGCTTATTTTGCACCAAAGTTCGTGCAGTAACGAAACTGTCTGAAATAACCCAAAACATGAGTTTGGGGTCCGATGGGGTGGATCGGCTGCGTTCGTTGCTAAAAATTCCGACGCAACTTCGTTGCATGAACTTTTGCGCTAACATCACCAGTTCGGCCCATTTTGCACCGAAATTCGTGCAGTAACGAAACGGTCTGAAAGAACCCAAAACATGAGTTTGGGGTCCAATGGGTGGAACGGGTGCGTTCGTTGCTAAAAATTCCGACGCGACTTAACTGAATGAACTTGTGCATTAATATCACCAGTTCGGCCCATTTTGCATCGAAGTTCGTGCAGTAACGAAAGAGTCCGAAACAACCCAAAACATGAGTTTGGGGTCCAATGGGGTGGATCGGCTGCGTTCGTGGCTAAAAATTCCGACGCGACGTCATTGCACGAACTTGTGCATTAATGGCACCTGTTCGGCTCATTTTTCACTAAAGTTCGTGAAGTAACGAAACGTTCTGAAATAACCCAAAACATGAGTTTTGGGTCCGATGGGGTGGATCGGCTGCGTTCGTTGCTAAAAATTCCGATGAAACTTCGTTGCATGAACTTTTGCAGTAACATCACCGGTTCGGCCCATTTTGCACCGAAGTTCGAGCAGCAACGAACCGGTCTGAAACGACGCAAAACATGGGTCTGGGGTCCAATAGGGTGGATCGGGGGCGTTCGTTGCAAAAAATACCGACGCGACGTCGTTGCACGATCTTGTGCATTAATTGCACCAGTTCAGAACGTTTTGCACCGAAGTTTGTGCAGTAACGAAACAGTCCGAAACGACCCAAAACATGAGTTTGGGGTCAAATGGGGTGGATCGGCGGCATTCGTTGCTAAAAAATCCGACGCGACTTAACTGAATGAACTTGTGCATTAATATCACCAGTTCGGCCCATTTTGCATCGAAGTTCGTGTAGTAACGAAAGAGACCGAAACGACCAAAAACATGAGTTTGGGGTCCAATGAGGTGGATCCGCTGCGTTCGTGGCTAAAAATTCCGACGCGACGTCATTGCACGAACTTGTGCATTAATGGAACCAGTTCGGCTTATTTTGCACCAAAGTTTGTGCAGTAACGAAACGGTCTGAAATAACCCAAAACATGAGTTTGGGGTCCGATGGGGTGGATCGGTTGCGTTCGTTGCTAAAAATTCCGACGCAACTTCGGTTCATTAACTTTTCCACTAACATCACCAGTTCGGCCCATTTTGCACCGAAGTTCGTGCAGTAACGAAACGGTCTGAAACAACCCAAAACATGAGTTTGGGGTCCAATGGGTGGATCGGGTGCGTTCGTTGCGGAAATTGCTGACGCAACTTAACTGAATGAACTTGTGCATTAATATCAGCAGTTCGGCCCATTTTGCATCGAAGTTCGTGCAGTAACGAAAGAGTCCGAAACAACCCAAAACATGAGTTTGGGGTCAAATGGGGTGGATCGGCTGCGTTCTGATGTGGACATCACCAGAATGGATACACCCACATGTAATAAACACACATGGAAGGTATGGAGGACCAAAGAAGTTGATTGGGGACCAAGCCTAAGTCTTCCCAATGTTCTCCATCAGGCCACCACGTCACCTTTGGTGCAAGGAAAGAAAGAGTCCATGTCCAACACGTTTTGGAGGCTGGATTCGGACTGCAGAACAGCACCAACTTGTGACGGACACCACGGTCGCATACGGACTCGGATAGGGACGTTCAAGTGCTTGGTGGAAAGCTTATGAAGTCTAGTTTCATATGGATCCGGACTCAAGTCCATATCTCTCCTGATTCGTCCGCAATGACCAAAATACTACCGACTGGTTTTCTGTCTAAAGGTGCTGCGACATCTTAATTTGGCCCGATGGGCTTTGTATCAAGTCGGGTCCATTAGGGACGCATCCTAGGGTTGGAGTGTGACTCAAACACCCTCTTGGTCGTCCTCCTAGGTATTAATAAGGGTTAGAGCCGCCATGAACAGATTGGGGGGGGTTTTTGTTTTGTTGAAAGTTTAGCCATTGCTACTTCCTTGTAGACGCGTGTGTCGACTAGACCATCCGTTCTACTCGATTCGGAACCCCACCTTGTTGATTCCAGATTGGTTATTATCTCCATATTTGCAATTGAGTTGCTTGTTCTACTTGTTCTTGCTGGTTCTTCGATTGCTTGCAGGACAGGTGCCCTAGTGGCCGGGTGTCGCGCTCCACAAGATCGCGGCAGCCATTGGAGGTGGTGTATCGGTTGCTAAGGCGCAGCATCCTTGGAAGGCTGTAGTCGAGCCGTGAACGTCGCCTCCATCTCAAATCGAGTTATCCCCTGCCTCTCATCGAAAGATCGGGAACAAACCCTAGCGGGTCGCCATCAGTTGGTAATCAGAGCAAGGTTTATCGGTGAGAGACTTCTAATTCTTCGCTGTTTTATTTTTCCTATAGTCCAGAAAAGCCAAAAAAAAATAGTAGATTAGTTTACCTTCAGTCCTATAAACTCGTTTGAGCCTTTGCTAGCACTACTTAGTTAGGGCTTGTTGAATTTTCGGTTGCATCGGTTGCGTCGATTTGCTGGTCTTAGTTTTAGTCCTTTAGAGTTTCGAGTTCTTGTCACGTTCTAGTCACAACCGTGCGCTACCATACATACTCCGTGTTGGTGGAATCCGAGTCCATATTCGTGTTCAAGTCTGAGTTAGATTCTGTGTTGGTTTGTGACCGAATCGCACGCGGTGCTGTGATTCGAGTAGGGATCGATTTCCTAGTCCCAATTGGTTATTGTGTCGTGTTATAAAATTCCATTGCTTTTCGCACTTGTACTGCATATTTTGTAACGCTCCAGAAAGGCAGAAGTAGTCTCGGCTTACTCAAACCACAACTTTTCACGAATACATATAGCCTCGGCTTACTCCAGAGAGAGAGAGAGAGAGAGAAAAGTTTGTGTGTTGTGTGGCTCTTTTGAAGTCTTTTAGGTTATATAATCAGTTTTGAGGATCCCCTGAAAAAAAAAAGAAAAAAAAGAGAAAAAAAAAAGAAGGAAAAAAAAAGAAAGGAAAAAAAAAAGAAAAAAAAAAGAAGAAGAAGAAAAAGAGGGGAAGAAAATAGGGGCTGTTCTTTGTGCATCTTTTTTGTTCTTCGGTGGTGTCTCGTGACTTCATTTGTGTCCAGGCTCGCGTCTCTAGCACGGTCTAGGCTAGGACCAGCATAGTACCGCCGTTGAACGATTTTTCAGCTTGCTTTTGTAACTAACGTGGTGCTAGTTCATCCTTGCTTCAGCCCACCTATAGCTCCACATATCCGACTACAGCTTGACAGGTCCTGTTGTTGCGGCACCGATACACTTCTTTCAAGGTGCTTGACTTGTTGGTTGCCGACTCATCCTGTTTTGCTTGGTAAGAACTGGTAAGAGCTCGTATTAAACAAGTTGAGTTTGAGAGAATTACAACCGACACATTCTAGTAGTTGACAGGAGGATACATATTATTTTTGTGTTCTTGTTTTCTACTGATCATGGCAGGTGATACAGTGATTTTTGAGCGGAGCAAACAACAACAAAATATTCTGGACATTATTCAATGCTTGCCTTTATATCCTGGTGAGTTTGATCCTAAAGCTTATATTGATTGGGAGCTAAAAGTAGATAATGAATTTGATGAGCATGACCTGTCGGAGAAACAAATGATTTATATTGCCTCTAATATTTTAACAGAAAATGCTTTGCTAGAATGGAAATATATTTGTAGGCATAACATTATTCCGCAAACTTGGAAAGAATTCAAAATACATTTTAGAGATGCCTATATTCCTGCATATTATGTTGATCATTTGCTTACCAAACTAGAGAAATTAAAACAGGGTAGTAGGACTGTGAAACAATACTACCATGATTTTAAAATTTGTATCATGTTTGGTGGATTGGATGAATGCATGGAAGATGTTATGAATAGGTTCATGAGAGGGCTCAATTCTGAAATTCGAAACTTGTTAATTGGCAAGTCCTATTGCTATATCGGTCAATTGTTTTGTCTTGCTCTCCATGCTGAAAAAGAAATTCTTTCATTTGTGAATACTTGCAAGAATGATGTGACTCATAGTGTCCAAACTTTGTCCACTCTACATGCTAACAAAGAGCAACGAATAGTGGAACCTGCTGCTGATTCAACTTTTTCACAAGATGAATTACTTGTTGTTTCTTATGATAAAGAGGACTTGTGTGCTAATACTTCTTTTACTCATATACCAGAATTAATGAATAAGTGTGATATTTTTGGTTTGGAACCATACGAATGTGCTGTAGATAATCCTTCTCATCCTATTACTTGTGTACAAGATGAACTGAAATTGTTGTCTTCTTTAAATACTTTGGGTTATATTGAATTTAATATTCTGTGTAATCTAAATTGTCTAAAAGAGAAGGTTCAATTAGATTCTAATTTGCCAAGTTTAAATCATTGTTCGCTTCATGCAATTGGAAAAAAATGACATCAAAGGAGAATATTTGGTGCATAAAGTGTATATCTGTTCTAATCTGAAATATCCTTTTGGGCTACAATACCATGAGCAAATAGGGGGCTGCATTAACACTAATAATATCTTGCAAAGTTTTTCTAGTTTTTCTCTTATGCAACAGGATCAGCCTGAAGAACGGGAGCATTGTTTGTTGTGCCCATGCAGCATAGTCGTCGCTCCATGTTCCAACTACAAAGCAAGCACATTTGAATGCCGTTGGAGCAAGTCGAGGACGACTTGCAGCCAAGAAGGGGAGAATGATGTGGACATCACCAGAATGGATACACCCACATGTAATAAACACACATGGAAGGTATGGAGGACCAAAGAAGTTGATTGGGGACCAAGCCTAAGTCTTCCCAATGTTCTCCATCAGGCCACCACGTCACCTTTGGTGCAAGGAAAGAAAGAGTCCATGTCCAACACGTTTTGGAGGCTGGATTCGGACTGCAGAACAGCACCAACTTGTGACGGACACCACGGTCGCATACGGACTCGGATAGGGACGTTCAAGTACTTGGTGGAAAGCTTATGAAGTCTAGTTTCATATGGATCCGGACTCAAGTCCATATCTCTCCTGATTCGTCCGCAATGACCAAAATACTACCGACTGGTTTTCTGTCTAAAGGTGCTGCGACATCTTAATTTGGCCCGATGGGCTTTGTATCAAGTCGGGTCCATTAGGGACGCATCCTAGGGTTGGAGTGTGACTCAAACACCCTCTTGGTCGTCCTCCTAGGTATTAATAAGGGTTAGAGCCGCCATGAACAGATTGGGGGGGGGTTTTTGTTTTGTTGAAAGTTTAGCCATTGCTACTTCCTTGTAGACGCGTGTGTCGACTAGACCATCCGTTCTACTCGATTCGGAACCCCACCTTGTTGATTCCAGATTGGTTATTATCTCCATATTTGCAATTGAGTTGCTTGTTCTACTTGTTCTTGCTGGTTCTTCGATTGCTTGCAGGACAGGTGCCCTAGTGGCCGGGTGTCGCGCTCCACAAGATCGCGGCAGCCATTGGAGGTGGTGTATCGGTTGCTAAGGCGCAGCATCCTTGGAAGGCTGTAGTCGAGCCGTGAACGTCGCCTCCATCTCAAATCGAGTTATCCCCTGCCTCTCATCGAAAGATCGGGAACAAACCCTAGCGGGTCGCCATCACGTTCGTTGCTAAAAATTCCTACGCGACGTCATTGCACGAACTTGTGCATTAATGGCACCTGATGTGGACATCACCAGAATGGATACACCCACATGTAATAAACACACATGGAAGGTATGGAGGACCAAAGAAGTTGATTGGGGACCAAGCCTAAGTCTTCCCAATGTTCTCCATCAGGCCACCACGTCACTTTTGGTGCAAGGAAAGAAAGAGTCCATGTCCAACACGTTTTGGAGGCTGGATTCGGACTGCAGAACAGCACCAACTTGTGACGGACACCACGGTCGCATACGGACTCGGATAGGGACGTTCAAGTACTTCGTGGAAAGCTTATGAAGTCTAGATTCATATGGATCCGGACTCAAGTCCATATCTCTCCTGATTCGTCCGCAATGACCAAAATACTACCGACTGGTTTTCTGTCTAAAGGTGCTGCGACATCTTAATTTGGCCCGATGGGCTTTGTATCAAGTCGGGTCCATTAGGGACGCGTCCTAGGGTTGGAGTGCGACTCAAACACCCTCTTGGTCGTCCTCCTAGGTATTAATAAGGGTTAGAGCCTCCATGAACAGATTGGGGGGTTTTTGTTTTGTTGAAAGTTTAGCCATTGCTACTTCCTTGTAGACGCGTGTGTCGACTAGACCATCCGTTCTACTCGATTCGGAACCCCACCTTGTTGATTCCAGATTGGTTATTATCTCCATATTTGCAATTGAGTTGCTTGTTCTACTTGTTCTTGCTGGTTCTTCGATTGCTTGCAGGAATGGGGCCCTAGTGGCCGGGTGTCGCGCTCCACAAGATCGCGGCAACCATTGGAGGTGGTGTATCGGTTGCTAAGGCGCAGCATCCTTGGAAGGCTGTAGTCGGGCCGTGAACGTCGCCTCCATCTCAAATCGAGTTATCCCCTGCCTCTCATCGAAAGATCGGGAACAAACCCTAGCGGGTTCACATCAGTTGGTAATCAGAGCAAGGTTTATCGGTGAGAGACTTATCTTTGCTATTTTTTTTCCTATAGTCCAGAAAAACCAAAAAAAAGGTAGATTAGTTTGCCGGCAATCCTATAAACCCTTTGAGCCTTTGCTGGTACTACTTAGTTAGGGCTTGTTGAGTTTTCGGTTGCATCGGTTGCGTCGTGTTGCTGGTCTTAGTTTAGTCCTTTAGAGTTTCGAGTTCTTGTCACCTCTTTTTGTCTCGGAGTTTCAATTCATCAGTGGAAGAAAACTTTCATTGTTTCTGTGTCCGGTCTCCGATTTGCGAGTTTTTGTACAATCTGGAAAGCGTAACTCGTGATCTTTCCAACGGATCTGGACATTATTCAATGCTTGCCTTTATATCCTGGTGAGTTTGATCCTAAAGCTTACATTGATTGGGAGCTAAAAGTAGATAATGAATTTGATGAGCATGACCTGTCGGAGCAACAAATGATTTATATTGCCTCTAATATTTTAACAGAAAATGCTTTGCTAGAATGGAAATATATTTGTAGGCATAACATTATTCCGCAAACTTGGAAAGAATTCAAAATACATTTTAGAGATGCCTATATTCCTGCATATTATGTTGATCATTTGCTTACCAAACTAGAGAAATTAAAACAGGGTAGTAGGACTGTGAAACAATACTACCATGATTTTAAAATTTGTATCATGTTTGGTGGATTGGATGAATGCATGGAAGATGTTATGAATAGGTTCATGAGAGGGCTCAATTCTGAAATTCGAAACTTGTTAATTGGCAAGTCCTATTGCTGTATCGGTCAATTGTTTTGTCTTGCTCTCCATGCTGAAAAAGAAATTCTTTCATTTGTGAATACTTGCAAGAATGATGTGACTCATAGTGTCCAAACTTTGTCCACTCTACATGCTAACAAAGAGCAACGAATAGTGGAACCTGCTGCTGATTCAACTTTTTCACAAGATGAATTACTTGTTGTTTCTTATGATAAAGAGGACTTGTGTGCTAATACTTCTTTTACTCATATACCAGAATTAATGAATAAGTGTGATATTTTTGGTTTGGAACCATACGAATGTGCTGTAGATAATCCTTCTCATCCTATTACTTGTGTACAAGATGAACTGAAATTGTTGTCTTCTTTAAATACTTTGGGTTATATTGAATTTAATATTCTGTGTAATCTAAATTGTCTAAAAGAGAAGGTTCAATTAGATTCTAATTTGCCAAGTTTAAATCATTGTTCGCTTCATGCAATTGGAAAAAATGACATCAAAGGAGAATATTTGGTGCATAAAGTGTATATCTGTTCTAATCTGAAATATCCTTTTGGGCTACAATACCATGAGCAAATAGGGGGCTGCATTAACACTAATAATATCTTGCAAAGTTTTTCTAGTTTTTCTCTTATGCAACAGGATCAGCCTGAAGAACGGGAGCATTGTTTGTTGTGCCCATGCAGCATAGTCGTCGCTCCATGTTCCAACAACAAAGCAAGCACCTTTGAATGCCGTTGGAGCAAGTCGAGGACGACTTGCAGCCAAGAAGGGGAGAATGATGTGGACATCACCAGAATGGATACACCCACATGTAATAAACACACATGGAAGGTATGGAGGACCAAAGAAGTTGATTGGGGACCAAGCCTAAGTCTTCCCAATGTTCTCCATCAGGCCACCACGTCACTTTTGGTGCAAGGAAAGAAAGAGTCCATGTCCAACACGTTTTGGAGGCTGGATTCGGACTGCAGAACAGCACCAACTTGTGACGGACACCACGGTCGCATACGGACTCGGATAGGGACGTTCAAGTACTTCGTGGAAAGCTTATGAAGTCTAGATTCATATGGATCCGGATTCAAGTCCATATCTCTCCTGATTCGTCCGCAATGACCAAAATACTACCGACTGGTTTTCTGTCTAAAGGTGCTGCGACATCTTAATTTGGCCCGATGGGCTTTGTATCAAGTCGGGTCCATTAGGGACGCGTCCTAGGGTTGGAGTGCGACTCAAACACCCTCTTGGTCGTCCTCCTAGGTATTAATAAGGGTTAGAGCCGCCATGAACAGATTGGGGGGTTTTTGTTTTGTTGAAAGTTTAGCCATTGCTACTTCCTTGTAGACGCGTGTGTCGACTAGACCATCCATTCTACTCGATTCGGAACCCCACCTTGTTGATTCCAGATTGGTTATTATCTCCATATTTGCAATTGAGTTGCTTGTTCTACTTGTTCTTGCTGGTTCTTCGATTGCTTGCAGGACAGGTGCCCTAGTGGCCGGGTGTCGCGCTCCACAAGATCGCGGCAGCCATTAGAGGTGGTGTATCGGTTGCTAAGGCGCAGCATCCTTGGAAGGCTGTAGTCGGGCCGTGAACGTCGCCTCCATCTCAAATCGAGTTATCCCCTGCCTCTCATCGAAAGATCGGGAACAAACCCTAGCGGGTCGCCATTAGCACCTGTTCGGCTCATTTTGTACCAAAGTTCGTGCAGTAACGAAACGGTCTGAAATAACCCAAAACATGAGTTTGGGGTCCGATGGGGTGGATCTGCTGCGTTCGTTGCTAAAAATTCCGACGCAACTTCGTTGCATGAACTTTTGCACTAACATCGCCAGTTCGGCCCATTTTGCACCGAAGTTCGTGCAGTAACGAAACGGTCTGAAACAACCCAAAACATGAGTTTGGGGTGTAATGGGTCGATCGGGTGCGTTCGTTGCGGAAAATTCTGACGCAACTTAACTGAATGAACTTGAGCATTAATATCACCAGTTCGGCCCATTTTGCATCGAAGTTCGTGCAGTAACGAAAGAGTCCGAAACAACCCAAAACATGAGTTTGGCGTCCAATGGGGTGGATCGGCTGCGTTCGTGGCTAAAAATTACGACGTGACGTCATTGCACGAACTTGTGCATTAATGGCACCTGTTCGGCTCATTTTGCACTAAAGTTCGTGCAGTAACGAAACGTTCTGAAACAACCCAAAACATGAGTTTGGGGTCCGATGGGGTGGATCGGCTGCGTTCGTTGCTAAAAATTCCGACGAAACTTCGTTGCAAGAACTTTTGCAGTAACATCACCAGTTCGACCCATTTTGCACCGAAGTTTGAGCAGCAACGAACCGGTCTGAAACGACGCAAAACATGGGTCTGGGGTCCAATAGGGTGGATCGGGGGCGTTCGTTGCAAAATATACTGACGCGACATCGTTGCACGATCTTGTGCATTAATTGCACCAGTTCAGAACGTTTTGCACCGAAGTTTGTGCAGTAACGAAACAGTCCGAAACGACCCAAAACATGAGTTTGGGGTCCAATGGGGTGGATCGGCTGCGTTCGTTGCTAAAAATTCCGACGCGACTTAACTGAATGAACTTGTGCATTAATATCACCAGTTCGGCCCATTTTGCATCGAAGTTCGTGCAGTAACGAAAGAGTCCGAAACGACCAAAAACATGAGTTTGGGGTCCAATGGGGTGGATCGGCTGCGTTCATGGCTAAAAATTCCGCCGCGACGTCATTGCACGAACTTGTGCATTAATGGAACCAGTTCGGCTTATTTTGCACCAAAGTTCGTGCAGTAACGAAACGGTCCGAAATAACCCAAAACATGAGTTTAGGGTCCGATGGGGTGGATCGGCTGCGTTCGTTGCTAAACATTCCGACGCAACTTCGTTGCATGAACTTTTGCACTAACATCACCAGTTCGGCCCATTTTGCACCGAAGTTCGTGCAGTAACGAAACGGTCTGAAAGAATCCAAAACATGAGTTTGGGGTCCAATGGGTGGATCGGGTGCGTTCGTTGCGGAAAATTCTGACGCAACTTAACTGAATGAACTTTTGCATTAATATCACCAGTTCGTCCCATTTTGCATCAAGTTCGTGCAGTAACGAAAGAGTCCGAAACAACCCAAAACATGAGTTTGGGGTCCAATGGGGTGGATCGGCTGCGTTCGTTGCTAAAAATTCCTACGCGACGTCATTGCACGAACTTGTGCATTAATGGCACCTGTTCGGCTCATTTTGCACCAAAGTTCGTGCAGTAACGAAACGGTCTGAAATAACCCAAAACATGAGTTTGGGGTCCGATGGGGTGGATCGGCTGCGTTCGTTGCTAAAAATTTCGACGAAACTTCGTTGCATGAACTTTTGCACTAACATCACCGGTTCGGCCCATTTTGCACCGAACTTGGAGCAGCAACGAACCGGTCTGAAACGACGCAAAACATGGGTCTGGGGTCCAATAGGGTGGATCGGGGGCGTTCGTTGCAAAAAATACCGACGCGACGTCGTTGCGCGATCTTGTGCATTAATTGCACCAGTTCAGAACGTTTCGCACCGAAGTTTGTGCAGAAACGAAACAGTCCGAAATGACCCAAAACATGAGTTTGGGGTCCAATGGGGTGGATCGGCTGCGTTCGTTGCGGAAAATTCTGACGCAACTTAACTGAATGAACTTGTGCATTAATATCACCAGTTCGGCCCATTTTGCATCGAAGTTCGTGCAGTAACGAAAGAGTCCGAAACGACCCAAAACATGAGTTTGGGGTCCAATGGGGTGGATCGGCTGCGTTCGTTGCTAAAAATTCCTACGCGACGTCATTGCACGAACTTGTGCATTAATGGCACCTGTTCGGCTCATTTTGCGCCAAAGTTCGTGCAGTAACGAAACGGTCTGAAATAACCCAAAACATGAGTTTGGGGTCCGATGGGGTGGAGCGGCTGCGTTCGTTGCTAAAAATTCCGATACAACTTCGTTGCATGAACTTTTGCACTAACATCACCAGTTCGGCCCATTTTGCACCGAAGTTCGTGCAGTAACGAAACGGTCTGAAAGAACCCAAAACATGAGTTTGGGGTCCAATGGGTGGATCGGGTGCGTTCGTTGCGGAAAATTCTGACGCAACTTAACTGAATGAACTTGTGCATTAATATCACCAGTTCGGCCCATTTTGCATCGAAGTTCGTGCAGTAACGAAACGTTCTGAAACAACCCAAAACATGAGTTTGGGGTCCGATGGGGTGGATCGGCTGCGTTGGTTGCTAAAAATTCCGACGAAACTTCGCTGCATGAACTTTTGCACTAACATCACCGGTTCAGCCCATTTTGCACCGAAGTTCGAGCAGCAACGAACCGGTCTGAAACGACGCAAAACATGGGTCTGGGGTCCAATAGGGTGGATCGGGGGCGTTCGTTGCAAAAAATACCGACGCGACGTCGTTGCACGATCTTGTGCATTAATTGCACCAGTTCAGAACGTTTCGCACCGAAGTTTCTGCAGTAACGAAACAGTCCGAAACGACCCAAAACATGAGTTTGGGGTCCAATGGGGTGGATCGGCTGCGTTCGTTGCTAAAAAATCCGACGTGACTTAACTGAATGAACTTGTGCATTAATATCACCAGTTCGGCCCATTTTGCATCGAAGTTCGTGCAGTAACGAAAGAGACCGAAACGACCAAAAACATGAGTTTGGGGTCCAATGGGGTGGATCGGCTGCGTTCGTGGCTAAAAATTCCGACGCGACGTCATTGCACGAACTTGTGCATTAATGGCACCAGTTCGGCTTATTTTGCACCAAAGTTCGTGCAGTAACGAAACTGTCTGAAATAACCCAAAACATGAGTTTGGGGTCCGATGGGGTGGATCGGCTGCGTTCGTTGCTAAAAATTCCGACGCAACTTCGTTGCATGAACTTTTGCGCTAACATCACCAGTTCGGCCCATTTTGCACCGAAGTTCGTGCAGTAACGAAACGGTCTGAAAGAACCCAAAACATGAGTTTGGGGTCCAATGGGTGGATCGGGTGCGTTCGTTGCTAAAAATTCCGACGCGACTTAACTGAATGAACTTGTGCATTAATATCACCAGTTCGGCCCATTTTGCATCGAAGTTCGTGCAGTAACGAAAGAGTCCGAAACAACCCAAAACATGAGTTTGGGGTCCAATGGGGTGGATCGGCTGCGTTCGTTGCTAAAAATTCCTACGCGACGTCATTGCACGAACTTGTGCATCAATGGCACCTGTTCGGCTCATTTTGCAGCAAAGTTCGTGCAGTAACGAAACGGTCTGAAATAACCCAAAACATGAGTTTGGGGTCCGATGGGGTGGATCGGCTGCGTTCGTTGCTAAAAATTCCGACGCAACTTCGTTGCATGAACTTTTGCACTAACATCACCAGTTCGGCCCATTTTGCACCGAAGTTCGTGCAGTAACGAAACGGTCTGAAAGAACCCAAAACATGAGTTTGGGGTCCAATGGGTGGATCGGGTGCGTTCGTTGCGGAAAATTCTGACGCAAGTTAACTGAATGAACTTGTGCATTAATATCACCAGTTTGGCCCATTTTGCATCGAAGTTCGTGCAGTAACGAAAGAGTCCGAAACAACCCAAAACATGAGTTTGGGGTCCAATGGGGTGGATCGGCTGCGTTCGTGGCTAAAAATTCCGACGCGACGTCATTGCACGAACTTGTGCATTAATGGCACCTGTTCGGCTCATTTTGCACTAAAGTTTGTGCAGTAACGAAACGTTCTGAAACAACCCAAAACATGAGTTTGGGGTCCGATGGGGTGGATCGGCTGCGTTGGTTGCTAAAAATTCCGACGAAACTTCGTTGCATGAACTTTTGTAGTAACATCACCGGTTCGGCCCATTTTGCACCAAAGTTCAAGCAGCAACGAACCGGTCTGAAACGACGCAAAACATGGGTCTGGGGTCCAATAGGGTGGATCGGGGGCGTTCGTTGCAAAATATACTGACGCGACATCGTTGCACGATCTTGTGCATTAATTGCACCAGTTCAGAACGTTTCGCACCGAAGTTTGTGCAGTAACGAAACAGTCCGAAACGACCCAAAACATGAGTTTGGGGTCCAATGGGGTGGATCAGCTGCGTTCGTTGCTAAAAAATCCGACGCGACTTAACTGAATGAACTTGTGCATTAATATCACGAGTTCGGCCCATTTTGCATCGAAGTACGTGCAGTAACGAAAGAGACCGAAACGACCAAAAACATGAGTTTGGGGTCCAATGGGGTGGATCGGCTGCGTTCGTGGCTAAAAATTCCGACGCGACGTCATTGCACGAACTTGTGCATTAATGGCACCAGTTCGGCTTATTTTGCACCAAAGTTCGTGCAGTAACGAAACTGTCTGAAATAACCCAAAACATGAGTTTGGGGTCCGATGGGGTGGATCGGCTGCGTTCGTTGCTAAAAATTCCGACGCAACTTCGTTGCATGAACTTTTGCACTAACATCACCAGTTCGGCCCATTTTGCACCGAAGTTCGTGCAGTAACGAAACGGTCTGAAACAACCCAAAACATGAGTTTGGGGTCCAATGGGTGGATCGGGTGCGTTCGTTGCGGAAAATTCTGACGCAACTTAACTGAATGAACTTGTGCATTAATATCACCAGTTCGGCCCATTTTGCATCGAAGTTCGTGCAGTAACGAAAGAGTCCGAAACAACCCAAAACATGAGTTTGGGGTCCAATGGGGTGGATCGGCTGCGTTCGTGGCTAAAAATTCCGACGCGACGTCATTGCACGAACTTGTGCATTAATGGCACCTGTTCGGCTCATTTTGCACTAAAGTTCGTGCAGTAACGAAACG
This sequence comes from Panicum miliaceum, assembly GCA_032594955.1. Lineage (NCBI taxonomy): Eukaryota > Viridiplantae > Streptophyta > Magnoliopsida > Poales > Poaceae > Panicum > Panicum miliaceum. The sequence goes on from CM064059.1 coordinate 28,367,041, forward strand.
TTCTGAAACAACCCAAAACATGAGTTTGGGGTCCGATGGGGTGGATCGGCTGCGTTCGTTGCTAAAAATTCCGACGAAACTTCGTTGCAAGAACTTTTGCAGTAACATCACCAGTTCGGCCCATTTTGCACCGAAGTTCGAGCAGCAACGAACCAGTCTGAAACGACGCAAAACATGGGTCTGGGGTCCAATAGGGTGGATCGGGGGCGTTCGTTGCAAAAAATACCGACGCGACGTCGTTGCACGATCTTGTGCATTAATTGCACCAGTTCAGAACGTTTTGCACCGAAGTTTGTGCAGTAATGAAACAGTCCGAAACGACCCAAAACATGAGTTTGGGGTCCAATGGGGTGGATCGGCTGCGTTCGTTGCTAAAAAATCCGACGCGACTTTACTGAATGAACTTGTGCATTAATATCACCAGTTCGGCCCATTTTGCATCGAAGTTCGTGCAGTAACGAAAGAGACCGAAACGACCAAAAACATGAGTTTGGGGTCCAATGTGGTGTTTCGGCTGCGTTTGTGGCTAAAAATTCCGACGCGACGTCATTGCACGAACTTGTGCATTAATGGCACCAATTCGGCTTATTTTGCACCAAAGTTCGTGCAGTAACGAAACTGTCTGAAATAACCCAAAACATGAGTTTGGGGTCCGATGGGGTGGATCGGCTGCGTTCGTTGCTAAAAATTCCGACGCAACTTCGTTGCATGAACTTTTGCACTAACATCACCAGTTCGGCCCATTTTGCACCGAAGTTCGTGCAGTAACGAAACGGTCTGAAAGAACCCAAAACATGAGTCTGGGGTCCAATGGGTGGATCGGGTGCGTTCGTTGCGGAAAATTCTGACGCAACTTAACTGAATGAACTTGTGCATTAATATCACCAGTTCGGCCCATTTTGCATCGAAGTTCGTGCAGTAACGAAAGAGCCCGAAACAACCCAAAACATGAGTTTGGGGTCCGATGGGGTGGATCGGCTGCGTTCGTTGCTAAAATTTCCGACGCAACTTCGTTGCATGAACTTTTGCACTAACATCACCAGTTCGGCCCATCTTTCACCGAAGTTCGTGCAGTAATGAAACGGTCTGAAACAACCCAAAACATGAGTTTGGGGTGTAATGGGTGGATCGGGTGCGTTCGTTGCGGAAAATTCTGACGCAACTTAACTGAATGAACTTGTGCATTAATATCACCAGTTCGGCCCATTTTGCATCGAAGTTCGTGCAGTAACGAAAGAGTCCGAAACAACCCAAAACATGAGTTTGGGGTCCAATGGGGTGGATCGGCTGCGTTCGTGGCTAAAAATTCCGACGCGACGTCATTGCACGAACTTGTGCATTAATGGCACCTGTTCGGCTCATTTTGCACTAAAGTTCGTGCAGTAACGAAACGTTCTGAAACAACCCAAAACATGAGTTCGGGGTCCGATGGGGTGGATCGGCTGCGTTCGTTGCTAAAAATTCCGACGAAACTTCGTTGCAAGAACTTTTGCAGTAACATCACCCGTTCGGCCCATTTTGCACCGAAGTTCGAGCAGCAACGAACCGGTCTGAAACGACGCAAAACATGGGACTGGGGTCCAATAGGGTGGATCGGGGGCGTTCGTTGCAAAAAATACCGACGCGACGTCGTTGCACGATCTTGTGCATTAATTGCACCAGTTCAGAACGTTTTGCACCGAAGTTTGTGCAGTAACGAAACAGTCCGAAACGATCCAAAACATGAGTTTGGGGTCCAATGGGGTGGATCGGCTGCGTTCGTTGCTAAAAATTCCGATGCGACTTAACTGAATGAACTTGTGCATTAATATCACCAGTTCGGCCCATTTTGCATCGAAGTTCGTGCAGTAACGAAAGAGTCCGAAACGACCAAAAACATGAGTTTGGGTCCAATGGGGTGGATCGGCTGCGTTCGTGGCTAAAAATTCTGACGCGACGTCATTGCACGAACTTGTGCATTAATGGCACCAGTTCGGCTTATTTTGCACCAAAGATCGTGAAGTAACGAAACGGTCTGAAATAACCCAGAACATGAGTTTGGGGTCCGATGGGGTGGATCGGCTGCGTTCGTTGCTAAAAATTCCGACGCAACTTCGTTGCATGAACAATTGCACTAACATCACCAGTTCGGCCCATTTTGCATCGAAGTTCGTGCAGTAACGAAACGGTCTGAAACAACCCAAAACATGAGTTCGGGGTGCAATGGGTGGATCGGGTCCGTTCGTTGCGGAAAATTCTGACGCAACTTAACTGAATGAACTTGTGCATTAATATCACTAGTTCGGCCCGTTTTGCATTGAAGTTCGTGCAGTAACGAAAGAGTCCGAAACAAACCAGAACCTGAGTTTGGGGTCCAATGGGGTGGATCGGCTGCGTTCGTTGCTAAAAATTCCTACGCGACGTCATTGCACGAACTTGTGCACTAATGGCACCTGTTCGGCTCATTTTACACCAAAGTTCGTGCAGTAACGAAACGGTCTGAAATAATCCAAAACATGAGTTTGGGGTCCGATGGGGTGGATCGGCTGCGTTCGTTGCTAAAAATTCCGACGCAACTTCGTTGCATGAACTTTTGCACTAACATCACCAATTCGGCCCATTTTGCACCGAAGTTCGTGCAGTAACGAAACGGTCTGAAACAACCCAAAACATGAGTTTGGGGTCTAATGGGTGGATCGGGTGCGTTCGTTGCGAAAAATTCTGACACAACTTAACTGAATGAACTTGTGCATTAATATCACCAGTTCGGCCCATTTTGCATCGAAGTTCATGCAGTAACGAAAGAGTCCGAAAAAAACCAAAACCTGAGTTTGGGGTCCAATGGGGTGGATCGGCTGCGTTCGTGGCTAAAAATTCTGACGCGACGTCATTGCACGGACTTGTGCATTAATGGCACCAGTTCGGCTTATTTTGCACCAAAGTTCGTGCAGTAACGAAACGGTCTGAAATAACCCAAAACCTGAGTTTGGGGTCCGATGGGGTGGATCGGCTGCGTTCGTTGCTAAAAATTCCGACGCAACTTCGTTGCATGAACTTTTGCGCTAACATCACCAGTTCGGCCCATTTTGCACCGAAGTTCGTGCAGTAACGAAACGGTCTGAAAGAACCCAAAACATGAATTTGGCGTCCAATGGGTCGATCGGGTGTGTTCGTTGCGGAAAATTCTGACGCAACTTAACTGAATGAACTTGTGCATTAATATCACCACTTTGGCCCGTTTTGCATCGAAGTTCGTGCAGTAACGAAAGAGTCCGAAACAAACCAAAACCTGAGTTTGGGGTCCAATGGGGTGGATCGGCTGCGTTCGTTGCTAAAAATTCCTACGCGACGTCATTGCACGAACTTGTGCACTAATGGCACCTGTTCGGCTCATTTTGCACCAAAGTTCGTGCAGTAACGAAACAGTCTGAAATAACCCAAAACATGAGTTTGGGGTCCGATGGGGTGGATCGGCTGCGTTCGTTGCTAAAAGTTTCGACGCAACTTCGTTGCATGAACTTTTGCACTAAAATCACCAGTTCGGCCCATCTTGCACCTAAGTTCGTGCAGTAACGAAACGGTCTGAAACAACCCAAAACATGAGTTTGGGGTGTAATGGGTCGATCGGGTGCGTTCGTTGCGGAAAATTCTGACGCAACTTAACTGAATGAACTTGTGCATTAATATCACCAGTTCGGCCCATTTTGCATCGAAGTTCGTGCAGTAACGAAAGAGTCCGAAACAACCCAAAACATGAGTTTGGGGTCCAATGGGGTGGATCGGCTGCGTTCGTGGCTAAAAATTCCGACGCGACGTCATTGCACGAACTTGTGCATTAATGGCACCTGTTCGACTCATTTTGCACTAAAGTTCGTGCAGTAACGAAACGTTCTGAAACAACCCAAAACATGAGTTTGGGGTCCGATGGGGTGGATCGGCTGCGTTCGTTGCTAAAAATTCCGACGAAACTTCGTTGCAAGAACTTTTGCAGTAACATCACCAGTTCGGCCCATTTTGCATCGAAGTTCGAGCAGCAACGAACCGGTCTGAAACGACGCAAAACATGGGTCTGGGGTCCAATAGGGTGGATCGGGGGCGTTCGTTGCAAAAAAATACCGACGCGACGTCGTTGCACGATCTTGTGCATTAATTGCACCAGTTCAGAACGTTTTGCACCGAAGTTTGTGCAGTAACGAAACAGTCCGAAACGATCCAAAACATGAGTTTGGGGTCCAATGGGGTGGATCGGCTGCGTTCGTTGCTAAAAATTCCGATGCGACTTAACTGAATGAACTTGTGAATTAATATCACCAGTTCGGCCCATTTTGCATCGAAGTTCGTGCAGTAACGAAAGAGTCTGAAACGAGCAAAAACATGAGTTTGGGTCCAATGGGGTGGATCGGCTGCGTTCGTGGCTAAAAATTCTGACGCGACGTCATTGCACGAACTTGTGCATTAATGGCACCAGTTCGGCTTATTTTGCACCAAAGTTCGTGCAGTAACGAAACGGTCTGAAATAACCCAGAACATGAGTTTGAGGTCCGATGGGGTGGATCGGCTGCGTTCGTTGCTAAAAATTCCGACGCAACTTCGTTGCATGAACAATTGCACTAACATGATGTGAACCCGCTAGGGTTTTGTCCCGATCTTTCGATGAGAGGCGGGGGATAACTCGATTTGAGATGGAGGCGACGTTCACGGCCCGACTACAGCCTTCCAAGGACGCTGTGCCTTAGCAACCGATACACCACCTCCAATGGCTGCCGCGATCTTGTGGAGCGCGACACCCGGCCACTAGGGCACCTGTCCTGCAAGCAATCGAAGAACCAGCAAGAACAAGTAGAACAAGCAACTCAATTGCAAATATGGAGATAATAACCAATCTGGAATCAACAAGGTGGGGTTCCGAATCGAGTAGAACGGATGGTCTAGTCGACACACGCGTCTACAAGGAAGTAGCAATGGCTAAACTTTCAACAAAACAAAAACCCCCAATCTGTTCATGGCGGCTCTAACCCTTATTAATACCTAGGAGGACGACCAAGAGGGTGTTTGAGTCGCACTCCAACCCTAGGATGCGTCCCTAATGGACCCGACTTGATACAAAGCCCATCGGGCCAAATTAAGATGTCGCAGCACCTTTAGACAGAAAACCAGTCGGTAGTACTTTGGTCATTGCGGACGAATCACGAGAGATATGGACTTGAGTCCGGATCCATATGAAACTAGATTTCATAAGCTTTCCACGAAGTACTTGAACGTCTCTATCCGAGTCCGTATGCGACCGTGGTGTCCGTCACAAGTTGGTGCTGTTCTGCAGTCCGAATCCAGCCTCCAAAACGTGTTGGACATGGACTCTTTCTTTCCTTGCACCAAAAGTGACGTGGTGGCCTGATGGAGAACATTGGGAAGACTTAGGCTTGGTCCCCAATCAACTTCTTTGGTCCTCCATACCTTCCATGTGTGTTTATTACATGTGGGTGTATCCATTCTGGTGATGTCCACATCATTCTCCCCTTCTTGGCTGCAAGTCGTCCTCGACTTGCTCCAACGGCATTCAAAGGTGCTTGCTTTGTTGTTGGAACATGGAGCGACGACTATGCTGCATGGGCACAACAAACAATGCTCCCGTTCTTCAGACTGATCCTGTTGCATAAGAGAAAAACTAGAAAAACTTTGCAAGATATTATTAGTGTTAATGCAGCCCCCTATTTGCTCATGGTATTGTAGCCCAAAAGGATATTTTAGATTAGAACAGATATACACTTTATGCACCAAATATTCTCCTTTGATGTCATTTTTTCCAATTGCATGAAGCGAACAATGATTTAAACTTGGCAAATTAGAATCTAATTGAACCTTCTCTTTTAGACAATTTAGATTACACAGAATATTAAATTCAATATAACCCAAAGTATTTAAAGAAGACAACAATTTCAGTTCATCTTGTACACAAGTAATAGGATGAGAAGGTTTATCTACAGCACATTCGTATGGTTCCAAACCAAAAATATCACACTTATTCATTAGTTCTGGTATATGAGTAAAAGAAGTATTAGCACACAAGTCCTCTTTATCATAAGAAACAACAAGTAATTCATCTTGTGAAAAAGTTGAATCAGCAGCAGGTTCCACTATTCGTTGCTCTTTGTTAGCATGTAGAGTGGACAAAGTTTGGACACTATGAGTCACATCATTCTTGCAAGTATTCACAAATGAAAGAATTTCTTTTCAGCATGGAGAGCAAGACAAAACAATTGACCGATACAGCAATAGGACTTGCCAATTAACAAGTTTCGAATTTCAGAATTGAGCCCTCTCATGAACCTATTCATAACATCTTCCATGCATTCATCCAATCCACCAAACATGATACAAATTTTAAAATCATGGTAGTATTGTTTCACAGTCCTACTACCCTGTTTTAATTTCTCTAGTTTGGTAAGCAAATGATCAACATAATATGCAGGAATATAGGCATCTCTAAAATGTATTTTGAATTCTTTCCAAGTTTGCGGAATAATGTTATGCCTACAAATATATTTCCATTCTAGCAAAGCATTTTCTGTTAAAATATTAGAGGCAATATAAATCATTTGTTTCTCCGACAGGTCATGCTCATCAAATTCATTATCTACTTTTAGCTCCCAATCAATGTAAGATTTAGGATCAAACTCACCAGGATATAAAGGCAAGCATTGAATAATGTCCAGAATATTTTGTTGTTGTTTGCTCCGCTCAAAAATCACAGTATCACCTGCCATGATCAGTAGAAAACAAGAACACAAAAATAATATGTATCCTCCTGTCAACTACTAGAATGTGTCGGTTGTAATTCTCTCAAACTCAACTTGTTTAATACGAGCTCTTACCAGTTCTTACCAAGCAAAATAGGATGAGTCGGCAACCAACAAGTCAAGCACCTTGAAAGAAGTGTATCGGTGCCTTAGCAACAGAAAACTGTCAAGCTATAGTCGAGTATGTGGAGCTGTAGGTGGGCTGATCAAGGGAAAATACTAGCACCACGTTAGTCAGAAAAGCAAGCTGAATAATTGTTCAACGGTGGTACTGTGCTGGTCCTAGCATAGACCGTACTAGAGGCGCGAGCCTGGACACAAATGAAGTCACAAAGCACCAACCGAAACAGCAGGAACACAAAAGATGGATCAGCCCCTTTCTTCTTTTTCGTTTCTTTTCTTTTCTTTTCTGTTTTTTTTCACTTTGTTTTCTTTTTTTCTTCTTCTTTTTTTTTGTAGAGGACTAAAATCCTTTGTTTGACAAACAACGCAACAGGATTACTGCATATAGCTGCTACCAACTCAGATTGACGAAACTTGTTTCACGCAGCCAGACGCACAAATCTCCAAGTCGATTCTGGAGCACTTAGATGGAATTTGTGACCCAGGTCAGATCCGTTGGAAAGATCACGAGTTACGCTTTCCAGATTGTACTAAAACTCGCAAATCGGAGACCGGACACAGAAACACTGAAAGTTTTCTTCCACTGATGAATTGAAACTCCGAGACAAAAAGAGGTGACAAGAACTCGAAACTCTAAAGGACTAAACTAAGACCAGCAACACGACGCAACCGATGCAATCGAAAATTCAACAAGCCCTAACTAAGCAGTGCTAGCAAAGGCTCAAACGAGTTTATAGGATTGAAGGAAAACTAATCTACTATTTTTTTTTGGCTTTTCTGGACTATAGGAAAAATAAAACAGCAAAGAATTAGAAGTCTCTCACCGATAAACCTTGCTCTGATTACCAACTGATGTGAACCCGCTAGGGTTTTGTCCCGATCTTTCGATGAGAGGCGGGGGATAACTCGATTTGAGATGGAGGCGACGTTCACGGCCCGACTACAGCCTTCCAAGGACGCTGCGCCTTAGCAACCGATACACCACCTCCAATGGCTGCCGCGATCTTGTGGAGCGCGACACCCGGCCACTAGGGCACCTGTCCTGCAAGCAATCGAAGAACCAGCAAGAACAAGTAGAACAAGCAACTCAATTGCAAATATGGAGATAATAACCAATCTGGAATCAACAAGGTGGGGTTCCGAATCGAGTAGAACGGATGGTCTAGTCGACACACGCGTCTACAAGGAAGTAGCAATGGCTAAACTTTCAACAAAACAAAAACCCCCAATCTGTTCATGGCGGCTCTAACCCTTATTAATACCTAGGAGGACGACCAAGAGGGTGTTTGAGTCGCACTCCAACCCTAGGATGCGTCCCTAATGGACCCGACTTGATACAAAGCCCATCGGGCCAAATTAAGATGTCGCAGCACCTTTAGACAGAAAACCAGTCGGTAGTACTTTGGTCATTGCGGACGAATCACGAGAGATATGGACTTGAGTCCGGATCCATATGAAACTAGATTTCATAAGCTTTCCACGAAGTACTTGAACGTCTCTATCCGAGTCCGTATGCGACCGTGGTGTCCGTCACAAGTTGGTGCTGTTCTGCAGTCCGAATCCAGCCTCCAAAACGTGTTGGACATGGACTCTTTCTTTCCTTGCACCAAAAGTGACGTGGTGGCCTGATGGAGAACATTGGGAAGACTTAGGCTTGGTCCCCAATCAACTTCTTTGGTCCTCCATACCTTCCATGTGTGTTTATTACATGTGGGTGTAACCATTCTGGTGATGTCCACATCATAACATCACCAGTTCGGCCCATTTTGCATCGAAGTTCGTGCAGTAACGAAACGGTCTGAAACAACCCAAAACATGAGTTCGGGGTGCAATGGGTGGATCGGGTCCGTTCATTGCGGAAAATTCTGATGCAACTTAACTGAATGAACTTGTGCATTAATATCACTAGTTCGGCCCGTTTTGCATCGAAGTTCGTGCAGTAACGAAAGAGTCCGAAACAAACCAGAACCTGAGTTTGGGGTCCAATGGGGTGGATCGGCTGCGTTTGTTGCTAAAAATTCCTACGCGACGTCATTGCACGAACTTGTGCACTAATGGCACCTGTTCGGCTCATTTTGCACCAAAGTTCGTGCAGTAACGAAACGGTCTGAAATAACCCAAAACATGAGTTTGGGGTCCGATGGGGTGGATCGGCTGCGTTCGTTGCTAAAAATTCCGACGCAACTTCGTTGCATGAACTTTTGCACTAACATCACCAGTTCGGCCCATTTTGCACCGAAGTTCGTGCAGTAACGAAACGGTCTGAAACAACCCAAAACATGAGTTTGGGGTCTAATGTGTGGATCGGGTGCGTTCGTTGCGGAAAATTCTGACGCAACTTAACAGAATGAACTTGTGCATTAATATCACCAGTTCGGCCCATTTTGCATCGAAGTTCGTGCAGTAACGAAAGAGCCCGAAACAACCCAAAACATGAGTTTGGGGTCCAATGGGGTGGATCGGCTGCGTTCGTGGCTAAAAATTCCTACGCGACGTCATTGCACGAACTTGTGCACTAATGGCACCTGTTCGGCTCATTTTGCACCAAAGTTCGTGCAGTAACGAAACGGTCTGAAATAACCCAAAACATGAGTTTGGGGTCCGATGGGGTGGATCGGCTGCGTTCGTTGCTAAAAATTCCGACGCAACTTCGTTGCATGAACTTTTGCACTAACATCACCAGTTCGGCCCATCTTGCACCGAAGTTCGTGCAGTAACGAAACGGTCTGAAACAACCCAAAACATGAGTTTGGGGTGTAATGGGTCGATCGGGTGCGTTCGTTGCGGAAAATTCTGACGCAACTTAACTGAATGAACTTGTGCATTAATATCACCAGTTCGGCCCATTTTGCATCGAAGTTCGTGCAGTAACGAAAGAGTCCGAAACAACCCAAAACATGAGTTTGGGGTCCAATGGGGTGGATCGGCTGCGTTCGTGGCTAAAAATTCCGACGCGACGTCATTGCACGAACTTGTGCATTAATGGCACCTGTTCGACTCATTTTGCACTAAAGTTCGTGCAGTAACAAAACGTTCTGAAACAACCCAAAACATGAGTTTGGGGTCCGATGGGGTGGATCGGCTGCGTTCGTTGCTAAAAATTCCGACGAAACTTCGTTGCAAGAACTTTTGCAGTAACATCACCAGTTCGGCCCATTTTGCACCGAAGTTCGAGCAGCAACGAACCGGTCTGAAACGACGCAAAACATGGGTCTGGGGTCCAATAGGGTGGATCGGGGGCGTTCGTTGCAAAAAATACCGACGCGACGTCGTTGCACGATCTTGTGCATTAATTGCACCAGTTCAGAACGTTTTGCACCGAAGTTTGTGCAGTAACGAAACAGTCCGAAACGATCCAAAACATGAGTTTGGGGTCCAATGGGGTGGATCGGCTGCGTTCGTTGCTAAAAATTCCGATGCGACTTAACTGAATGAACTTGTGCATTAACATCACCAGTTCGGCCCATTTTGCATCGAAGTTCGTGCAGTAACGAAAGAGTCCGAAACGAGCAAAAACATGAGTTTGGGTCCAAGGGGGTGGATCGGCTGCGTTCGTGGCTAAAAATTCTGAGGCGACGTCATTGCACGAACTTGTGCATTAATGGCACCAGTTCGGCTTATTTTGCACCAAAGTTCGTGCAGTAACGAAACGGTCTGAAATAACCCAGAACATGAGTTTGGGGTCCGATGGGGTGGATCGGCTGCGTTCGTTGCTAAAAATTCCGACGCAACTTCGTTGCATGAACAATTGCACTAACATCACCAGTTCGGCCCATTTTGCATCGAAGTTCGTGCAGTAACGAAACGGTCTGAAACAACCCAAAACATGAGTTCGGGGTGCAATGGGTGGATCGGGTCCGTTCGTTGCGGAAAATTCTGACGCAACTTAACTGAATGAACTTGTGCATTAATATCACTAGTTCGGCCCGTTTTGCATCGAAGTTCGTGCAGTAACGAAAGAGTCCGAAACAAACCAGAACCTGAGTTTGGGGTCCAATGGGGTGGATCGGCTGCGTTCGTGGCTAAAAATTCCGACGCGACGTCATTGCACGAACTTGTGCATTAATGGCACCTGTTCGACTCATTTTGCACTAAAGTTCGTGCAGTAACAAAACGTTCTGAAACAACCCAAAACATGAGTTTGGGGTCCGATGGGGTGGATCGGCTGCGTTCGTTGCTAAAAATTCCGACGAAACTTCGTTGCAAGAACTTTTGCAGTAACATCACCAGTTCGGCCCATTTTGCACCGAAGTTCGAGCAGCAACGAACCGGTCTGAAACGACGCAAAACATGGGTCTGGGGTCCAATAGGGTGGATCGGGGGCGTTCGTTGCAAAAAATACCGACGCGACGTCGTTGCACGATCTTGTGCATTAATTGCACCAGTTCAGAACGTTTTGCACCGAAGTTTGTGCAGTAACGAAACAGTCCGAAACGATCCAAAACATGAGTTTGGGGTCCAATGGGGTGGATCGGCTGCGTTCGTTGCTAAAAATTCCGATGCGACTTAACTGAATGAACTTGTGCATTAACATCACCAGTTCGGCCCATTTTGCATCGAAGTTCGTGCAGTAACGAAAGAGTCCGAAACGAGCAAAAACATGAGTTTGGGTCCAAGGGGGTGGATCGGCTGCGTTCGTGGCTAAAAATTCTGAGGCGACGTCATTGCACGAACTTGTGCATTAATGGCACCAGTTCGGCTTATTTTGCACCAAAGTTCGTGCAGTAACGAAACGGTCTGAAATAACCCAGAACATGAGTTTGGGGTCCGATGGGGTGGATCGGCTGCGTTCGTTGCTAAAAATTCCGACGCAACTTCGTTGCATGAACAATTGCACTAACATCACCAGTTCGGCCCATTTTGCATCGAAGTTCGTGCAGTAACGAAACGGTCTGAAACAACCCAAAACATGAGTTCGGGGTGCAATGGGTGGATCGGGTCCGTTCGTTGCGGAAAATTCTGACGCAACTTAACTGAATGAACTTGTGCATTAATATCACTAGTTCGGCCCGTTTTGCATCGAAGTTCGTGCAGTAACGAAAGAGTCCGAAACAAACCAGAACCTGAGTTTGGGGTCCAATGGGGTGGATCGGCTGCGTTCGTTGCTAAAAATTCCTACGCGACGTCATTGCACGAACTTGTGCACTAATGGCACATGTTCGGCTCATTTTGCACCAAAGTTCGTGCAGTAACGAAACGGTCTGAAATAACCCAAAACATGAGTTTGGGGTCCGATGGGGTGGATCGGCTGCGTTCGTTGCTGAAAATTCTGACGCAACTTCGTTGCATGAACTTTTGCACTAACATCACCAGTTCGGCCCATTTTGCACCGAAGTTCGTGAAGTAACGAAACGGTCTGAAACAACCCAAAACATGAGTTTGGGGTCTAATGTGTGGATCGGGTGCGTTCGTTGCGGAAAATTCTGACGCAACTTAACAGAATGAACTTGTGCATTAATATCACCAGTTCGGCCCATTTTGCATCGAAGTTCGTGCAGTAACGAAAGAGCCCGAAACAACCCAAAACATGAGTTTGGGGTCCAATGGGGTGGATCGGCTGCGTTCGTGGCTAAAAATTCCTACGCGACGTCATTGCACGAACTTGTGCACTAATGGCACCTGTTCGGCTCATTTTGCACCAAAGTTCGTGCAGTAACGAAACGGTCTGAAATAACCCAAAACATGAGTTTGGGGTCCGATGGGGTGGATCGGCTGCGTTCGTTGCTAAAAATTCCGACGCAACTTCGTTGCATGAACTTTTGCACTAACATCACCAGTTCGGCCCATCTTGCACCGAAGTTCGTGCAGTAACGAAACGGTCTGAAACAACCCAAAACATGAGTTTGGGGTGTAATGGGTCGATCGGGTGCGTTCGTTGCGGAAAATTCTGACGCAACTTAACTGAATGAACTTGTGCATTAATATCACCAGTTCGGCCCATTTTGCATCGAAGTTCGTGCAGTAACGAAAGAGTCCGAAACAACCCAAAACATGAGTTTGGGGTCCAATGGGGTGGATCGGCTGCGTTCGTGGCTAAAAATTCCGACGCGACGTCATTGCACGAACTTGTGCATTAATGGCACCTGTTCGACTCATTTTGCACTAAAGTTCGTGCAGTAACAAAACGTTCTGAAACAACCCAAAACATGAGTTTGGGGTCCGATGGGGTGTATCGGCTGCGTTCGTTGCTAAAAATTCCGACGAAACTTCGTTGCAAGAACTTTTGCAGTAACATCACCAGTTCGGCCCATTTTGCACCGAAGTTCGAGCAGCAACGAACCGGTCTGAAACGACGCAAAACATGGGTCTGGGGTCCAATAGGGTGGATCGGGGGCGTTCGTTGCAAAAAATACCGACGCGACGTCGTTGCACGATCTTGTGCATTAATTGCACCAGTTCAGAACGTTTTGCACCGAAGTTTGTGCAGTAACGAAACAGTCCGAAACGATCCAAAACATGAGTTTGGGGTCCAATGGGGTGGATCGGCTGCGTTCGTTGCTAAAAATTCCGATGCGACTTAACTGAATGAACTTGTGCATTAACATCACCAGTTCGGCCCATTTTGCATCGAAGTTCGTGCAGTAACGAAAGAGTCCGAAACGAGCAAAAACATGAGTTTGGGTCCAAGGGGGTGGATCGGCTGCGTTCGTGGCTAAAAATTCTGAGGCGACGTCATTGCACGAACTTGTGCATTAATGGCACCAGTTCGGCTTATTTTGCACCAAAGTTCGTGCAGTAACGAAACGGTCTGAAATAACCCAGAACATGAGTTTGGGGTCCGATGGGGTGGATCGGCTGCGTTCGTTGCTAAAAATTCCGACGCAACTTCGTTGCATGAACAATTGCACTAACATCACCAGTTCGGCCCATTTTGCATCGAAGTTCGTGCAGGAACGAAACGGTCTGAAACAACCCAAAACATGAGTTCGGGGTGCAATGGGTGGATCGGGTCCGTTCGTTGCGGAAAATTCTGACGCAACTTAACTGAATGAACTTGTGCATTAATATCACTAGTTCGGCCCGTTTTGCATCGAAGTTCGTGCAGTAACGAAAGAGTCCGAAACAAACCAGAACCTGAGTTTGGGGTCCAATGGGGTGGATCGGCTGCGTTCGTTGCTAAAAATTCCTACGCGACGTCATTGCACGAACTTGTGCACTAATGGCACATGTTCGGCTCATTTTGCACCAAAGTTCGTGCAGTAACGAAACGGTCTGAAATAACCCAAAACATGAGTTTGGGGTCCGATGGGGTGGATCGGCTGCGTTCGTTGCTGAAAATTCTGACGCAACTTCGTTGCATGAACTTTTGCACTAACATCACCAGTTCGGCCCATTTTGCACCGAAGTTCGTGCAGTAACGAAACGGTCTGAAACAACCCAAAACATGAGTTCGGGGTGCAATGGGTGGATCGGGTCCGTTCATTGCGGAAAATTCTGATGCAACTTAACTGAATGAACTTGTGCATTAATATCACTAGTTCGGCCCGTTTTGCATCGAAGTTCGTGCAGTAACGAAAGAGTCCGAAACAAACCAGAACCTGAGTTTGGGGTCCAATGGGGTGGATCGGCTGCGTTTGTTGCTAAAAATTCCTACGCGACGTCATTGCACGAACTTGTGCACTAATGGCACCTGTTCGGCTCATTTTGCACCAAAGTTCGTGCAGTAACGAAACGGTCTGAAATAACCCAAAACATGAGTTTGGGGTCCGATGGGGTGGATCGGCTGCGTTCGTTGCTGAAAATTCTGACGCAACTTCGTTGCATGAACTTTTGCACTAACATCACCAGTTCGGCCCATTTTGCATCGAAGTTCGTGCAGTAACGAAACGGTCTGAAACAACCCAAAACATGAGTTTGGGGTCTAATGTGTGGATCGGGTGCGTTCGTTGCGGAAAATTCTGACGCAACTTAACTGAATGAACTTGTGCATTAATATCACCAGTTCGGCCCATTTTGCATCGAAGTTCGTGCAGTAACGAAAGAGCCCGAAACAACCCAAAACATGAGTTTGGGGTCCGATGGGGTGGATCGGCTGCGTTCGTTGCTAAAATTTCCGACGCAACTTCGTTGCATGAACTTTTGCACTAACATCACCAGTTCGGCCCATCTTGCACCGAAGTTCGTGCAGTAATGAAACGGTCTGAAACAACCCAAAACATGAGTTTGGGGTGTAATGGGTGGATCGGGTGCGTTCGTTGCGGAAAATTCTGACGCAACTTAACTGAATGAACTTGTGCATTAATATCACCAGTTCGGCCCATTTTGCATCGAAGTTCGTGCAGTAACGAAAGAGTCCGAAACAACCCAAAACATGAGTTTGGGGTCCAATGGGGTGGATCGGCTGCGTTCGTGGCTAAAAATTCCGACGCGACGTCATTGCACGAACTTGTGCATTAATGGCACCTGTTCGGCTCATTTTGCACTAAAGTTCGTGCAGTAACGAAACGTTCTGAAACAACCCAAAACATGAGTTTGGGGTCCGATGGGGTGGATCGGCTGCGTTCGTTGCTAAAAATTCCGACGAAACTTCGTTGCAAGAACTTTTGCAGTAACATCACCAGTTCGGCCCATTTTGCACCGAAGTTCGAGCAGCAACGAACCGGTCTGAAACGACGCAAAACATGGGTCTGGGGTCCAATAGGGTGGATCGGGGGCGTTCGTTGCAAAAAATACCGACGCGACGTCGTTGCACGATCTTGTGCATTAATTGCACCAGTTCAGAACGTTTTGCACCGAAGTTTGTGCAGTAACGAAACAGTCCGAAACGATCCAAAACATGAGTTTGGGGTCCAATGGGGTGGATCGGCTGCGTTCGTTGCTAAAAATTCCGATGCGACTTAACTGAATGAACTTTTGCAGTAACATCACCAGTTCGGCCCATTTTGCATCAAAGTTCGTGCAGTAACGAAAGAGTCCGAAACGAGCAAAAACATGAGTTTGGGTCCAATGGGGTGGATCGGCTGCGTTCGTGGCTAAAAATTCTGACGCGACGTCATTGCACGAACTTGTGCATTAATGGCACCAGTTCGGATTATTTTGCACCAAAGTTCGTGCAGTAACGAAACGGTCTGAAATAACCCAGAACATGAGTTTGGGGTCCGATGGGGTGGATCGGCTGCGTTCGTTGCTAAAAATTCCGACGCAACTTCGTTGCATGAACAATTGCACTAACATCACCAGTTCGGCCCATTTTGCATCGAAGTTCGTGCAGTAACGAAACGGTCTGAAACAACCCAAAACATGAGTTCGGGGTGCAATGGGTGGATCGGGTCCGTTCGTTGCGGAAAATTCTGACGCAACTTAACAGAATGAACTTGTGCATTAATATCACCAGTTCGGCCCATTTTGCATCGAAGTTCGTGCAGTAACGAAAGAGCCCGAAACAACCCAAAACATGAGTTTGGGGTCCGATGGGGTGGATCGGCTGCGTTCGTTGCTAAAATTTCCGACGCAACTTCGTTGCATGAACTTTTGCACTAACATCACCAGTTCGGCCCATCTTGCACCGAAGTTCGTGCAGTAATGAAACGGTCTGAAACAACCCAAAACATGAGTTTGGGGTGTAATGGGTGGATCGGGTGCGTTCGTTGCGGAAAATTCTGACGCAACTTAACTGAATGAACTTGTGCATTAATATCACCAGTTCGGCCCATTTTGCATCGAAGTTCGTGCAGTAACGAAAGAGTCCGAAACAACCCAAAACATGAGTTTGGGGTCCAATGGGGTGGATCGGCTGCGTTCGTGGCTAAAAATTCCGACGCGACGTCATTGCACGAACTTGTGCATTAATGGCACCTGTTCGGCTCATTTTGCACTAAAGTTCGTGCAGTAACGAAACATTCTGAAACAACCCAAAACATGAGTTTGGGGTCCGATGGGGTGGATCGGCTGCGTTCGTTGCTAAAAATTCCGACGAAACTTCGTTGCAAGAACTTTTGCAGTAACATCACCAGTTCGGCCCATTTTGCACCGAAGTTCGAGCAGCAACGAACCGGTCTGAAACGACGCAAAACATGGGTCTGGGGTCCAATAGGGTGGATCGGGGGCGTTCGTTGCAAAAAATACCGACGCGACGTCGTTGCACTGATGTGGACATCACCAGAATGGATACACCCACATGTAATAAACACACATGGAACGTATGGAGGACCAAAGAAGTTGATTGGGGACCAAGCCTAAGTCTTCCTAATGTTCTCCATCAGGCCACCACGTCACTTTTGGTGCAAGGAAAGAAAGAGTCCATGTCCAACACGTTTTGGAGGCTGGATTCGGACTGCAGAACAGCACCAACTTGTGACGGACACCACGGTCGCATACGGACTCGGATAGGGACGTTCAAGTACTTTGTGGAAAGCTTATGAAGTCTAGTTTCATATGGATCCGGACTCAAGTCCATATCTCTCGTGATTCGTCCGCAATGACCAAAATACTACCGACTGGTTTTCTGTCTAAAGGTGCTGCGACATCTTAATTTGGCCCGATGGGCTTTGTATCAAGTCGGGTCCATTAGGGACGCGTCCTAGGGTTGGAGTGCGACTCAAACACCCTCTTGGTCGTCCTCCTAGGTATTAATAAGGGTTAGAGCCGCCATGAACAGATTGGGGGTTTTTGTTTTGTTGAAAGTTTAGCCATTGCTACTTCCTTGTAGACGCGTGTGTCGACTAGACCATCCGTTCTACTCGATTCGGAACCCCACCTTGTTGATTCCAGATTGGTTATTATCTCCATATTTGCAATTGAGTTGCTTGTTCTACTTGTTCTTGCTGGTTCTTCGATTGCTTGCAGGACAGGTGCCCTAGTGGCCGGGTGTCGCGCTCCACAAGATCGCGGCAGCCATTGGAGGTGGTGTATCGGTTGCTAAGGCGCAGCGTCCTTGGAAGGCTGTAGTCGGGCCGTGAACGTCGCCTCCATCTCAAATCGAGTTATCCCCCGCCTCTCATCGAAAGATCGGGAACAAACCCTAGCGGTTTCACATCAGTTGGTAATCAGAGCAAGGTTTATCGGTGAGAGACTTATCTTTGCTATTTTTTCCTATAGTCCAGAAAAACCAAAAAAAAAGGTAGATTAGTTTGCCGGCAATCCTATAAACCCTTTGAGCCTTTGCTGGTACTACTTAGTTAGGGCTTGTTGAGTTTTCGGTTGCATCGGTTGCGTCGTGTTGCTGGTCTTAGTTTAGTCCCTTAGAGTTTCGAGTTCTTGTCACCTCTTTTTGTCTCGGAGTTTCAATTCATCAGTGGAAGAAAACTTTCATTATTTTTGTGTCCAGTCTCCGATTTGCGAGTTTTAGTACAATCTGGAAAGCGTAACTCGTGATCTTTCCAACGGATCTGACCTGGGTCACAAACTCCATCTAAGTGCTCCAGAATCGACTTGGAGATTTGTGCGTCTGGCTGCGTGAAACAAGTTTCGTCAATATGAGTTGGTAGCAGCTATATGCAGTAATCCTATTGCGTTGTTTGTCACACAAAGGATTTTAGTCCTCTACAAAAAAAAGAAGAAGAAAAAAAAAGAAAACAAAGTGAAAAAAACAGAAAAGAAAAGAAAAGAAACGAAAAAGAAGAAAGGGGCTGATCCATCTTTTGTGTTCCTGCTGTTTCGGTTGGTGCTTTGTGACTTCATTTGTGTCCAGGCTCGCGCCTCTAGTACGGTCTATGCTAGGACCAGCACAGTACCACCGTTGAACAATTATTCAGCTTGCTTTTCTGACTAACGTGGTGCTAGTATTTTCCCTTGATCAGCCCACCTACAGCTCCACATACTCGACTATAGCTTGACAGTTTTCTGTTGCTAAGGCACCGATACACTTCTTTCAAGGTGCTTGACTTGTTGGTTGCCGACTCATCCTGTTTTGCTTGGTAAGAACTGGTAAGAGCTCGTATTAAACAAGTTGAGTTTGAGAGAATTACAACCGACACATTCCAGTAGTTGACAGGAGGATACATATTATTTTTGTGTTCTTGTTTTCTACTGATCATGGCAGGTGATACAGTGATTTTTGAGCGGAGCAGACAACAACAAAATATTCTGGACATTATTCAATGCTTGCCTTTATATCCTGGTGAGTTTGATCCTAAAGCTTACATTGATTGGGAGCTAAAAGTAGATAATGAATTTGATGAGCATGACCTGTCGGAGCAACAAATGATTTATATTGCCTCTAATATTTTAACAGAAAATGCTTTGCTAGAATGGAAATATATTTGTAGGCATAACATTATTCCGCAAACTTGGAAAGAATTCAAAATACATTTTAGAGATGCCTATATTCCTGCATATTATGTTGATCATTTGCTTACCAAACTAGAGAAATTAAAACAGGGTAGTAGGACTGTGAAACAATACTACCATGATTTTAAAATTTGTATCATGTTTGGTGGATTGGATGAATGCATGGAAGATGTTATGAATAGGTTCATGAGAGGGCTCAATTCTGAAATTCGAAACTTGTTAATTGGCAAGTCCTATTGCTGTATCGGTCAATTGTTTTGTCTTGCTCTCCATGCTGAAAAAGAAATTCTTTCATTTGTGAATACTTGCAAGAATGATGTGACTCATAGTGTCCAAACTTTGTCCACTCTACATGCTAACAAAGAGCAACGAATAGTGGAACCTGCTGCTGATTCAACTTTTTCACAAGATAAATTACTTGTTGTTTCTTATGATAAAGAGGACTTGTGTGCTAATACTTCTTTTACTCATATACCAGAATTAATGAATAAGTGTGATATTTTTGGTTTGGAACCATACGAATGTGCTGTAGATAATCCTTCTCATCCTATTACTTGTGTACAAGATGAACTGAAATTGTTGTCTTCTTTAAATACTTTGGGTTATATTGAATTTAATATTCTGTGTAATCTAAATTGTCTAAAAGAGAAGGTTCAATTAGATTCTAATTTGCCAAGTTTAAATTATTGTTCACTTCATGCAATTGGAAAAAATGACATCAAAGGAGAATATTTGGTGCATAAAGTGTATATCTGTTCTAATCTGAAATATCCTTTTGGGCTACAATACCATGAGCAAATAGGGGGCTGCATTAACACTAATAATATCTTGCAAAGTTTTTCTAGTTTTTCTCTTATGCAACAGGATCAGCCTGAAGAACGGGAGCATTGTTTGTTGTGCCCATGCAGCATAGTCGTCGCTCCATGTTCCAACAACAAAGCAAGCACCTTTGAATGCCGTTGGAGCAAGTCGAGGACGACTTGCAGCCAAGAAGGGGAGAATGATGTGGACATCACCAGAATGGATACACCCACATGTAATAAACACACATGGAAGGTATGGAGGACCAAAGAAGTTGATTGGGGACCAAGCCTAAGTCCTCCCAATGTTCTCCATCAGGCCACCACGTCAATTTTGGTGCAAGGAAAGAAAGAGTCCATGTCCAACACGTTTTGGAGGCTGGATTCGGACTGCAGAACAGCACCAACTTGTGACGGACACCACGGTCGCATACGGACTCGGATAGGGACGTTCAAGTACTTCGTGGAAAGCTTATGAAGTCTAGTTTCATATGGATCCGGACTCAAGTCCATAACTCTCCTGATTCGTCCGCAATGACCAAAATACTACCGACTGGTTTTCTGTCTAAAGGTGCTGCGACATCTTAATTTGGCCCGATGGGCTTTGTATCATGTCGGGTCCATTAGGGACGCGTCCTAGGGTTGGAGTGCGACTCAAACACCCTCTTGGTTGTCCTTCTAGGTATTAATAAGGGTTAGAGCCGCCATGAACAGATGGGGGCTTTTTGTTTTGTTGAAAGTTTAGCCATTGCTACTTCCTTGTAGACGCGTGTGTCGACTAGACCATCCGTTCTACTCGATTCGGAACCCCACCTTGTTGATTCCAGATTGGTTATTATCTCCATATTTCCAATTGAGTTGCTTGTTCTACTTGTTCTTGCTGGTTCTTCGATTGCTTGCAGGACAGGTGCCCTAGTGGCCGGGTGTCGCGCTCCACAAGATCGCGGCAGCCATTGGAGGTGGTGTATCGGTTGCTAAGGCGCAGCGTCCTTGGAAGGCTGTAGTCGGGCCGTGAACGTCGCCTCCATCTCAAATCGAGTTATCCCCCGCCTCTCATCGAAAGATCGGGAACAAACCCTAGCGGTTTCACATCATGCACGATCTTGTGCATTAATTGCACCAGTTCAGAACGTTTTGCACCGAAGTTTGTGCAGTAACGAAACAGTCCGAAACGATCCAAAACATGAGTTTGGGGTCCAATGGGGTGGATCGGCTGCGTTCGTTGCTAAAAATTCCGATGCGACTTAACTGAATGAACTTTTGCAGTAACATCACCAGTTCGGCCCATTTTGCATCGAAGTTCGTGCAGTAACGAAAGAGTCCGAAACGACCAAAAACATGAGTTTGGGTCCAATGGGGTGGATCGGCTGCGTTCGTGGCTAAAAATTCTGACGCGACGTCATTGCACGAACTTGTGCATTAATGGCACCAGTTCGGCTTATTTTGCACCAAAGTTCGTGCAGTAACGAAACGGTCTGAAATAACCCAGAACATGAGTTTGGGGTCCGATGGGGTGGATCGGCTGCGTTCGTTGCTAAAAATTCCGACGCAACTTCGTTGCATGAACAATTGCACTAACATCACCAGTTCGGCCCATTTTGCATCGAAGTTCGTGCAGTAACGAAACGGTCTGAAACAACCCAAAACATGAGTTCGGGGTGCAATGGGTGGATCGGGTCCGTTCGTTGCGGAAAATTCTGACGCAACTTAACTGAATGAACTTGTGCATTAATATCACTAGTTCGGCCCGTTTTGCATTGAAGTTCGTGCAGTAACGAAAGAGTCCGAAACAAACCAGAACCTGAGTTTGGGGTCCAATGGGGTGGATCGGCTGCGTTCGTTGCTAAAAATTCCTACGCGACGTCATTGCACGAACTTGTGCACTAATGGCACCTGTTCGGCTCATTTTACACAAAAGTTCGTGCAGTAACGAAACGGTCTGAAATAACCCAAAACATGAGTTTGGGGTCCGATGGGGTGGATCGGCTGCGTTCGTTGCTAAAAATTCCGACGCAACTTCGTTGCATGAACTTTTGCACTAACGTCACCAGTTCGGCCCATTTTGCACCAAAGTTCGTGCAGTAACGAAACGGTCTAAAACAACCCAAAACATGAGTTTGGGGTCCAATGTGTGGATCGGGTGCGTTCGTTGCGGAAAATTCTGACGCAACTTAACAGAATGAACTTGTGCATTAATATCACCAGTTCGGCCCATTTTGCATCGAAGTTCGTGCAGTAACGAAAGAGCCCGAAACAACCCAAAACATGAGTTTGGGTTCCGATGGGGTGGATCGGCTGCGTTCGTTGCTAAAATTTCCGACGCAACTTCGTTGCATGAACTTTTGCACTAACATCACCAGTTCGGCCCATCTTGCACCGAAGTTCGTGCAGTAATGAAACGGTCTGAAACAACCCAAAACATGAGTTTGGGGTGTAATGGGTGGATCGGGTGCGTTCGTTGCGGAAAATTCTGACGCAACTTAACTGAATGAACTTGTGCATTAATATCACCAGTTCGGCCCATTTTGCATCGAAGTTCGTGCAGTAACGAAAGAGTCCGAAACAACCCAAAACATGAGTTTGGGGTCCAATGGGGTGGATCGGCTGCGTTCGTGGCTAAAAATTCCGACGCAACTTCGTTGCATGAACAATTGCACTAACATCACCAGTTCGGCCCATTTTGCATCGAAGTTCGTGCAGTAACGAAACGGTCTGAAACAACCCAAAACATGAGTTCGGGGTGCAATGGGTGGATCGGGTCCGTTCGTTGCGGAAAATTCTGACGCAACTTAACTGAATGAACTTGTGCATTAATATCACTAGTTCGGCCCGTTTTGCATTGAAGTTCGTGCAGTAACGAAAGAGTCCGAAACAAACCAGAACCTGAGTTTGGGGTCCAATGGGGTGGATCGGCTGCGTTCGTTGCTAAAAATTCCTACGCGACGTCATTGCACGAACTTGTGCACTAATGGCACCTGTTCGGCTCATTTTACACAAAAGTTCGTGCAGTAACGAAACGGTCTGAAATAACCCAAAACATGAGTTTGGGGTCCGATGGGGTGGATCGGCTGCGTTCGTTGCTAAAAATTCCGACGCAACTTCGTTGCATGAACTTTTGCACTAACATCACCAGTTCGGCCCATTTTGCACCGAAGTTCGTGCAGTAACGAAACGGTCTAAAACAACCCAAAACATGAGTTTGGGGTCTAATGGGTGGATCGGGTGCGTTTGTTGCGAAAAATTCTGACGCAACTTAACTGAATGAACTTGTGCATTAATATCACCAGTTCGGCCCATTTTGCATCGAAGTTCGTGCAGTAACGAAAGAGTCCGAAACAAACCGAAACCTGAGTTTGGGGTCCAATGGGGTTGATCGGCTGCGTTCGTGGCTAAAAATTCTGACGCGACGTCATTGCACGAACTTGTGCATTAATGGCACCAGTTCGGCTTATTTTGCACCAAAGTTCGTGCAGTAACGAAACTGTCTGAAATAACCCAAAACATGAGTTTGGGGTCCGATGGGGTGGATCGGCTGCGTTCGTTGCTAAAAATTCCGACGCAACTTCGTTGCATGAACTTTTGCGCTAACATCACCAGTTCGGCCCATTTTGCACCAAAGTTCGTGCAGTAACGAAACGGTCTGAAAGAACCCAAAACATGAGTTTGGCGTCCAATGGGTCGATCGGGTGTGTTCGTTGCGGAAAATTCTGAGGCAACTTAACTGAATGAACTTGTGCATTAATATCACCAGTTCGGCCCGTTTTGCATCGAAGTTCGTGCAGTAACGAAAGAGTCCGAAACAAACCAAAACCTGAGTTTGGGGTCCAATGGGGTGGATCGGCTGCGTTCGTTGCTAAAAATTCCTACGCGACGTCATTGCACGAACTTGTGCACTAATGGCACCTGTTCGGCTCATTTTGCACCAAAGTTCGTGCAGTAACAAAACGGTCTGAAATAACCCAAAACATGAGTTTGGGGTCCGATGGGGTGGATCGGCTGCGTTCGTTGCTAAAAATTCCGACGCAACTTCGTTGCATGAACTTTTGCGCTAACATCACCAGTTCGGCCCATTTTGCATCGAAGTTCGTGCAGTAACGAAACGGTCTGAAACAACCCAAAACATGAGTTCGGGGTGCAATGGGTGGATCGGGTCCGTTCGTTGCGGAAAATTCTGACGCAACTTAACTGAATGAACTTGTGCATTAATATCACTAGTTCGGCCCGTTTTGCATCGAAGTTCGTGCAGTAACGAAAGAGTCCGAAACAAACCAGAACCTGAGTTTGGGGTCCAATGGGGTGGATCGGCTGCGTTCGTTGCTAAAAATTCCTACGCGACGTCATTGCACGAACTTGTGCACTAATGGCACCTGTTCGGCTCATTTTGCACCAAAGTTCGTGCAGTAACGAAACGGTCTGAAATAACCCAAAACATGAGTTTGGGGTCCGATGGGGTGGATCGGCTGCGTTCGTTGCTAAAAATTCCGACGCAACTTCGTTGCATGAACTTTTGCACTAACATCACCAGTTCGGCCCATTTTGCACCGAAGTTCGTGTAGTAACGAAACGGTCTGAAACAACCCAAAACATGAGTTTGGGGTCTAATGGGTGGATCGGGTGCGTTCGTTGCGAAAAATTCTGACGCAACTTAACTGAATGAACTTGTGCATTAATATCACCAGTTCGGCCCATTTTGCATCGAAGTTCGTGCAGTAACGAAAGAGTCCGAAACAAACCAAAACCTGAGTCCAATGGGGTGGATCGGCTGCGTTCGTGGCTAAAAATTCTGACGCGACGTCATTGCACGAACTTGTGCATTAATGGCACCAGTTCGGCTTATTTTGCACCAAAGTTCGTGCAGTAACCAAACGGTCTGAAATAACCCAAAACATGAGTTTGGGGTCCGATGGGGTGGATCGGCTGCGTTCGTTGCTAAAAATTCCGACGCAACTTCGTTGCATGAACTTTTGCACTAACATCACCAGTTCGGCCCATCTTGCACCGAAGTTCGTGCAGTAACGAAACGGTCTGAAAGAACCCAAAACATGAGTTTGGGGTCCAATGGGTCGATCAGGTGTGTTCGTTGCGGAAAATTCTGACGCAACTTAACTGAATGAACTTGTGCATTAATATCACCAGTTCGGCCCATTTTGCATCGAAGTTCGTGCAGTAACGAAAGAGTCCGAAACACCCCAAAACATGAGTTTGGGGTCCAATGGGGTGGATCGGCTGCGTTCGTTGCTAAAAATTCCTACGCGACGTCATTGCACGAACTTGTGCACTAATGGCACCTGTTCGGCTCATTTTGCACCAAAGTTCGTGCAGTAACGAAACGTTCTGAAACAACCCAAAACATGAGTTTGGGGTCCGATGGGGTGGATCGGCTGCGTTCGTTGCTAAAAATTCCGACGCAACTTCGTTGCATGAACTTTTGCACTAACATCACCAGTTCGGCCCATCTTGCACCGAAGTTCGTGCAGTAATGAAACGGTCTGAAACAACCCAAAACATCAGTTTGGGGTGTAATGGGTCGATCGGGTGCGTTCGTTGCGGAAAATTCTGACGCAACTTAACTGAATGAACTTGTGCATTAATATCACCAGTTCGGCCCATTTTGCATCGAAGTTCGTGCAGTAACGAAAGAGTCCGAAACAACCCAAAACATGAGTTTGGGGTCCAATGGGGTGGATCGGCTGCGTTCGTGGCTAAAAATTCCGACGCGACGTCATTGCACGAACTTGTGCTTTAATGGCACCTGTTCGACTCATTTTGCACTAAAGTTCGTGCAGTAACGAAACGTTCTGAAACAACCCAAAACATGAGTTTGGGGTCCGATGGGGTGGATCGGCTGCGTTCGTTGCTAAAAATTCCGACGAAACTTCGTTGCAAGAACTTTTGCAGTAACATCACCAGTTCGGCCCATTTTGCACCGAAGTTCGAGCAGCAACGAACCGGTCTGAAACGACGCAAAACATGGGTCTGGGGTCCAATAGGGTGGATCGGGGGCGTTCGTTGCAAAAAATACCGACGCGACATCGTTTCACGATCTTGTGCATTAATTGCACCAGTTCAGAACGTTTTGCACCGAAGTTTGTGCAGTAACGAAACAGTCCGAAACGATCCAAAACATGAGTTTGGGGTCCAATGGGGTGGATCGGCTGCGTTCGTTGCTAAAAATTCCGATGCGACTTAACTGAATGAACTTGTGCATTAATATCACCAGTTCGGCCCATTTTGCATCGAAGTTCGTGCAGTAACGAAAGAGTCCGAAACGAGCAAAAACATGAGTTTGGGTCCAATGGGGTGGATCGGCTGCGTTCGTGGCTAAAAATTCTGACGCGACGTCATGGCACGAACTTGTGCATTAATGGCACCAGTTCGGCTTATTTTGCACCAAAGTTCGTGCAGTAACGAAACGGTCTGAAATTACCCAGAACATGAGTTTGGGGTCCGATGGGGTGGATCGGCTGCGTTCGTTGCTAAAAATTCCGACGCAACTTCGTTGCATGAACAATTGCACTAACATCACCAGTTCGGCCCAT
Organism: Panicum miliaceum; assembly: GCA_032594955.1. Classification (NCBI taxonomy): domain Eukaryota; kingdom Viridiplantae; phylum Streptophyta; class Magnoliopsida; order Poales; family Poaceae; genus Panicum; species Panicum miliaceum. The sequence goes on from CM064059.1 coordinate 28,393,507, forward strand.
TTTGCATCGAAGTTCGTGCAGTAACGAAACGGTCTGAAACAACCCAAAACATGAGTTCGGGGTGCAATGGGTGGATCGGGTCCGTTCGTTGCGGAAAATTCTGACGCAACTTAACTGAATGAACTTGTGCATTAATATCACTAGTTCGGCCCGTTTTGCATCGAAGTTCGTGCAGTAACGAAAGAGTCCGAAACAAACCAGAACCTGAGTTTGGGGTCCAATGGGGTGGATCGGCTGCGTTCGTTGCTAAAAATTCCTACGCGACGTCATTGCACGAACTTGTGCATTAATGGCACCTGTTCGGCTCATTTTGCACCAAAGTTCGTGCAGTAACGAAACGGTCTGAAATAACCCAAAACATGAGTTTGGGGTCCGATGGGGTGGATCGGCTACGTTCGTTGCTAAAAATTCCAACGAAACTTCGTTGCATGAACTTTTGCAGTAACATCACCGGTTCGGCCCATTTTGCACCGAAGTTCGAGCAGCAACGAACCGGTCTGAAACGACGCAAAACATGGGTCTGGGGTCCAATAGGGTGGATCGGGGGCGTTCGTTGCAAAAAATACCGACGCGACGTCGTTGCACGATCTTGTGCATTAATTGCACCAGTTCAGAACGTTTTGCACCGAAGTTTGTGCAGTAACGAAACAGTCCGAAACGACCCAAAACATGAGTTTGGGGTCCAATGGGGTGGATCGGCTGCGTTCGTTGCTAAAAAATCCGACGCGACTTAACTCAATGAACTTGTGCATTAATATCACCAGTTCGGCCCATTTTGCATCGAAGTTCGTGCAGTAACGAAACAGACCGAAACGACCAAAAACCTGAGTTTGGGGTCCAATGGGGTGGATCGGCTGCGTTCGTTGCTAAAAATTCCTACGCGACGTCATTGCACGAACTTGTGCACTAATGGCACCAGTTCGGCTCATTTTGCACCAAAGTTCGTGCAGTAACGAAACGGTCTGAAATAACCCAAAACATGAGTTTGGGGTCCGATGGGGTGGATCGGCTGCGTTCGTTGCTAAAAATTCCGACGCAACTTCGTTGCATGAACTTTTGCACTAACATCACCAGTTCGGCCCATCTTGCACCGAAGTTCGTGCAGTAACGAAACGGTCTGAAACAACCCAAAACATGAGTTTGGGGTGTAATGGGTCGATCGGGTGCGTTCGTTGCGGAAAATTCTGACGCAACTTAACTGAATGAACTTGTGCATTAATATCACCAGTTCGGCCCATTTTGCATCGAAGTTCGTGCAGTAACGAAAGAGTCCGAAACAACCCAAAACAAGAGTTTGGGGTCCAATGGGGTGGATCGGCTACGTTCGTGGCTAAAAATTCCGACGCGACGTCATTGCACGAACTTGTGCATTAATGGCACTTGTTCGGCTCATTTTGCACTAAAGTTTGTGCAGTAACCAAACGTTCTGAAACAACCCAAAACATGAGTTTGGGGTCCGATGGGGTGGATCGGCTGCGTTCGTCGCTAAAAATTCCTACGAAACTTCGTTGCAAGAACTTTGCAGTAACATCACCAGTTCGCCCCATTTTGCACCGAAGTTCGAGCAGCAACGAACCGGTCTGAAACGACGCAAAACATGGGTCTTGGGTCAAATATGGTGGATCTGGGGCGTTCGTTGCAAAAAATACCGACGCGACGTCGTTGCACGATCTTGTGCATTAATTGCACCAGTTCAGAACGTTTTGCACCGAAGTTTGTACAGTAACGAAACAGTCTGAAACGATCCAAAACATGAGTTTGGGGTCAATGGGGTGGATCGGCTGCGTTCGTTGCTAAAAATTCCGATGCGACTTAACTGAATGAACTTGTGCATTAATATCACCAGTTCGGCCCATTTTGCATCGAAGTTCGTGCAGTAACGAAAGAGTTCGAAACGACCAAAAACATGAGTTTGGGTCCAATGGGGTGGATCGGCTGCGTTCGTGGCTAAAAATTCTGACACGACGTCATTGCACGAACTTGTGCATTAATGGCACCAGTTCGGCTTATTTTGCACCAAAGTTCGTGCAGTAACGAAACGGTCTGAAATAACCCAAAACATGAGTTTGGGGTCCGATGGGGTGGATCGGCTGCGTTCGTTGCTAAAAATTCCGACGCAACTTCGTTGCATGAACAATTGCACTAACATCACCAGTTCAGCCCATTTTGCATCGAAGTTCATGCAGTAACGAAACGGTCTGAAACAACCCAAAACATGAGTTTGGGGTCCAATGGGTGGATCGGGTCCGTTCGTTGCGGAAAATTCTGACGCAACTTAACTGAATGAACTTGTGCATTAATATCACCAGTTCGGCCCGTTTTGCATCGAAGTTCGTGCAGTAACGAAAGAGTCCGAAACAACCCAAAACATGAGTTTGGGGTCCAATGGGGTGGATCGGCTGCGTTCGTGGCTAAAAATTCCGACGTCACGTCATTGCACGAACTTGTGCATTAATGGCACCTGTTCGGCTCATTTTGCACTAAAGTTCGTGCAGTAACGAAACGTTCTGAAACAACCCAAAACATGAGTTTGGGGTCCGATGGGGTGGATCGGCTGCGTTCGTTGCTAAAAATTCCGACGAAACTTCGTTGCAAGAACTTTTGCAGTAACATCACCAGTTCGACCCATTTTGCACCAAAGTTCGAGCAGCAACGAACCGGTCTGAAATGACGTTAAACATGGGTCTGGGGTCCAATAGGGTGGATCGGGGGCGTTCGTTGCAAAATATACCGACGCGACGTCGTTGCACGATCTTGTGCATTAATTGCACCAGTTCAGAACGTTTTGCACCGAAGTTTGTGCAGTAACGAAACAGTCCGAAACTACCCAGAACATGAGTTTGGGGTCCAATGGGTGGATCGGGTCCGTTCGTTGCGGAAAATTCTGACGCAACTTAACTGAATGAACTTGTGCATTAATATCACCAGTTCGGCCCGTTTTGCATCGAAGTTCGTGCAGTAACGAAAGAGTCCGAAACAAACCAAAACCTGAGTTTGGGGTCCAATGGGGTGGATCGGCTGCGTTCGTTGCTAAAAATTCCTACGCGACGTCATTGCACGAACTTGTGCACTAATGGCACCTGTTCGGCTCATTTTGCACCAAAGTTCGTGCAGTAACGAAACGGTCTGAAATAACCCAAAACATGAGTTTGGGGTCCGATGGGGTGGATTGGCTGCGTTCGTTGCTAAAAATTCCGACGCAACTTCGTTGCATGAACTTTTGCACTAACATCACCAGTTCGGCCCATTTTGCACCGAAGTTCGTGCAGTAACGAAACGGTCTGAAACAACCCAAAACATGAGTTTGGGGTCTAATGTGTGGATCGGGTGCGTTCGATGCGGAAAATTCTGACGCAACTTAACTGAATGAACTTGTGCATTAATATCACCAGTTCGGCCCATTTTGCATCGAAGTTCGTGCAGTAACGAAAGAGTCCGAAACAACCCAATACATAAGTTTGGGGTCCAATGGGGTGGATCGGCTGCGTTCGTTGCTAAAAATTCCTACGCGACGTCATTGCACTAACTTGTGCATTAATGGCACCTGTTCGGTTCATTTTGCTCCAAAGTTCGTGCAGTAACGAAACGGTCTGAAACAACCCAAAACATGAGTTTGGGGTCCGATGGGGTGGATCGGCTGCGTTCGTTGCTAAAAATTCCAACGAAACTTCGTTGCATGAACTTTTGCAGTAACATCACCGGTTCGGCCCATTTTGCACCGAAGTTCGAGCAGCAACGAACCGGTCTGAAACGACGCAAAACATGGGTCTGGGGTCCAATAGGGTGGATCGGGGGCGTTCGTTGCAAAAAATACCGACGCGACGTCGTTGCACGATCTTGTGCATTAATTGCACCAGTTCAGAACGTTTTGCACCGAAGTTTGTGCAGTAACGAAACAGTCCGAAACGACCCAAAACATGAGTTTGGGGTCCAATGGGGTGGATCGGCTGCGTTCGTTGCTAAAAAATCCGACGCGACTTAACTGAATGAACTTGTGCATTAATATCACCAGTTCGGCCCATTTTGCATCGAAGTTCGTGCAGTAACGAAAGAGACCGAAACGACCAAAAACATGAGTTTGGGGTCCAATGGGGTGGATCGGCTGCGTTCGTGGCTAAAAATTCCGACGCGACGTCATTGCACGAACTTGTGCATTAATGGCACCAGTTCGGCTTATTTTGCACCAAAGTTCGTGCAGTAACGAAACGGTCTGAAATAACCCAAAACATGAGTTTGGGGTCCGATGGGGTGGATCGGCTGCGTTCGTTGCTAAAAATTCCGACGCAACTTCGTTGCATGAATATTTGCACTAACATCACCAGTTCGGCCCATTTTGCATCGAAGTTCGTGCAGTAACGAAACGGTCTGAAACAACCCAAAACATGAGTTTGGGGTCCAATGGGTGGATCGGGTCCGTTCGTTGCGGAAAATTCTGACGCAACTTAACTGAATGAACTTGTGGATTAATATCACCAGTTCGGCCCGTTTTGCATCGAACTTCGTGAAGTAACGAAAGAGTCCGAAACATACCAAAACCTGAGTTTGGGGTCCAATGGGGTGGATCGGCTGCGTTCGTTGCTAAAAACTCCTACGCGACGTCATTGCACGAACTTGTGCACTAATGGCACCTGTTCGGCTCATTTTGCACCAAAGTTCGTGCAGTAACGAAACGGTCTGAAATAACCCAAAACATGAGTTTGGGGTCCGATGGGGTGGATCGGCTACGTTCGTTGCTAAAAATTCCGACGCAACTTCGTTGCATGAACTTTTGCACTAACATCACCAGTTCGGCCCATTTTGCACCGAAGTTCGTGCAGTAACGAAACGGTCTGAAACAACCCAAAACATGAGTTTGGGGTCCAATGGGTGGATCGGGTACGTTCATTGCGGAAAATTCTGATGCATCTTAACTGAATGAACTTGTTCATTAATATCACCAGTTCGGCCCATTTTGCATCGAAGTTCGTGCAGTAACGAAAGAGTCCGAAACAACCCAAAACATGAGTTTGGGGTCCAATGGGGTGGATCGGCTGCGTTCGTTGCTAAAAATTCCTACGCGACGTCATTACACGAACTTGTGCATTAATGGCACTTGTTCGGCTCATTTTGCACCAAAGTTCGTGCAGTAACGAAACGGTCTGAAACAACCCAAAACATGAGTTTGGGGTCCAATGGGTGGATCGGGTACGTTCATTGCGGAAAATTCTGACGCAACTTAACTGAATGAACTTGTTCATTAATATCACCAGTTCGGCCCATTTTGCATCGAAGTTCGTGCAGTAACGAAAGAGTCCGAAACAACCCAAAACATGAGTTTGGGGTCCAATGGGGTGGATTGGCTGCGTTCGTTGCTAAAAATTCCTACGCGACGTCATTGCACGAACTTGTGCATTAATGGCACCAGTTCAGAACGTTTTGCACCGAAGTTTGTGCAGTAACGAAACAGTCCGAAACGACCCAAAACATGAGTTTGGGGTCCAATGGGGTGGATCGGCTCGTTCGTTGCTAAAAAATCCGACGCGACTTAACTGAATGAACTTGTGCATTAATATCACCAGTTCGGCCCGTTTTGCATCGAAGTTCGTGCAGTAACGAAAGAGACCGAAACGACCAAAAACATGAGTTTGGGGTCCAATGGGGTGGATCGGCTGCGTTCGTGGCTAAAAATTCCGACGCGACGTCATTGCACGAACTTGTGCATTAATTGCACCAGTTCGGCTTATTTTGCACCAAAGTTCGTGCAGTAACGAAACTGTCTGAAATAACCCAAAACATGAGTTTGGGGTCCGATGGGGTGGATCGGCTGCGTTCGTTGCTAAAAATTCCGACGCAACTTCGTTGCATGAACTTTTGCACTAACATCAGCAGTTCGGCCCATTTTGCACCGAAGTTCGTGCAGTAACGAAACGGTCTGAAACAACCCAAAACATGAGTTTGGGGTCCAATGGGTGGATCGGGTGCGTTCGTTGCGGAAAATTCTGACGCAACTTAACTGAATGAACTTGTGCATTAATATCACCAGTTCGGCCCATTTTGCATCGAAGTTCGTGCAGTAACGAAAGAGTCCGAAACAACCCAAAACATGAGTTTGGGGTCCAATGGGGTGGATCGGCTGCGTTCGTTGCTAAAAATTCCTACGCGACGTCATTGCACGAACTTGTGCATTAATGGCACCTGTTCGGCTCATTTTGCACCAAAGTTCGTGCAGTAACGGAACGGTCTGAAATCCCCCAAAACATGAGTTTGGGGTCCGATGGGGTGGATCTGCTACGTTCATTGCTAAAAATTCCGACGCAACTTCGTTGCTTGAACTTTTGCACTAACATGACCAGTTCGGCCCATTTTGCACCGAAGTTCGTGCAGTAACAAAACGGTCTGAAACAACCCAAAACATGAGTTCGGGGTCTAATGGGTGGTTCGGGTGCGTTCGTTGCGGAAAATTCTGACGCAACTTAACTGAATGAACTTGTGCATTAATATCACCAGTTCGGCCCATTTTGCATCGAAGTTCGTGCAGTAACGAAAGAGTCCGAAACAACCCAAAATATGAGTTTGGGGTCCAATGGGGTGGATCGGCTGCGTTCGTGGCTAAAAATTCCGACGTGACGTCATTGCACGAACTTGTGCATTAATGGCACCTGTTCGGCTCATTTAGCACTAAAGTTCGTGCAGTAACGAAACGTTCTGAAATCCCCCAAAACATGAGTTTGGGGTCCGATGGGGTGGATCGTCTGCGTTCGTTGCTAAAAATTCCGACGAAACTTCGTTGCAAGAACTTTTGCAGTAAAATCACCAGTTCGACCCATTTTGCACCGAAGTTCGAGCAGCAACGAACCGGTCTGTAACGACGCAAAACATGGGTCTGGGGTCCAATAGGGTGGATCGGGGGCGTTCGTTGCAAAATATACCGACGCGACGTCGTTGCACGATCTTGTGCATTAATTGCACCAGTTCAGAACGTTTTGCACCGAAGTTTGTGCAGTAACGAAACAGTCCGAAACGACCCAAAACATGAGTTTGGGGTCCAATGGGGTGGATCGGCTGCGTTCGTTGCTAAAAATTCCGACGTGACTTAACTGAATGAACTTGTGCATTAATATCACCAGTTCGGCCCATTTTGCATCGAAGTTCGTGCAGTAACGAAAGAGTCCGAAACAACCCAAAACATGAGTTTGGGGTCCAATGGGGCGGATCGGCTGCGTTCGTTGCTAAAAATTCCTACGCGACGTCATTGCACGAACTTGTGCATTAATGGCACCTGTTCGACTCATTTTGCACCAAAGTTCGTGCAGTAACGAAACTGTCTGAAATAACCCAAAACATGAGTTTGGGGTCCGATGGGGTGGATCGGCTGCGTTCGTTGCTAAAAATTCCGACGCAACTTCGTTGCATGAACTTTTGCACTAACATCACCAGTTCGGCCCATTTTGCACCGAAGTTCGTGCAGTAACGAAAGAGTCCGAAACGACCGAAAACATGAGTTTGGGTCCAATGGGGTGGATCGGCTGCGTTCGTGGCTAAAAATTCTGACGCGACGTCATTGCACGAACTTGTGCATTAATGGCACCAGTTCGGCTTATTTTGCACCAAAGTTCGTGCAGTAACGAAACGGTCTGAAATAACCCAAAACATGAGTTTGGGGTCCGATGGGGTGGATCGGCTGCGTTCGTTGCTAAAAATTCCGACGCAACTTCGTTGCATGAATATTTGCACTAACATCACCAGTTCGGCCCATTTTGCATCGAAGTTCGTGCAGTAACGAAAACGGTCTGAAACAACCCAAAACATGAGTTTGGGGTCCAATGGGTGGATCGGGTCCGTTCGTTGCGGAAAATTCTGACGCAACTTAACTGAATGAACTTGTGCATTAATATCACCAGTTCGGCCCGTTTTGCATCGAACTTCGTGCAGTAACGAAAGAGTCCGAAACAAACCAAAACCTGAGTTTGGGGTCCAATGGGGTGGATCGGTTGCGTTCGTTGCTAAAAATTACTACGCGACGTCATTGCACGAACTTGTGCACTAATGGCACCTGTTCGGCTCATTTTGCACCAAAGTTCGTGCAGTAACGAAACGGTCTGAAATAACCCAAAACATGAGTTTGGGGTCCGATGGGGTAGATCGGCTACGTTCGTTGCTAAAAATTCCGACGCAACTTCGTTGCATGAACTTTTGCACTAACATCACCAGTTCGGCCCATTTTGCACCGAAGTTCGTGCAGTAACGAAACGGTCTGAAACAACCCAAAACATGAGTTTGGGGTCCAATGGGTGGATCGGGTACGTTCATTGCGGAAAATTTTGACGCAACTTAACTGAATGAACTTGTTCATTAATATCACCAGTTCGGCCCATTTTGCATCGAAGTTCGTGCAGTAACGAAACGGTCTGAAATTAATGGCGACCCGCTAGGGTTTGATTCCCGATCTTTCGATGAGAGGCATGGATAACTCGATTGGTCGATGGAGGCGACGTTCACGGCCCGACTACAGCCTTCCAAGCTGCGCCTTAGCAACCGATACACCCCCTCCAATGGCTGTCGCGATCTTGTGGAGCGCGGCACCCGGCCACTAGGGCACTCGTCCTGCAAGCAATCGAAGAACTAGCAAGAACAAGTATGACAAGTACTGAATTTACTAGATATAAATGAAGGTTTCACACGCAATCTCAATAATGGTGGGGTTCCGAAGACAAGAAGACGGGCGGCTGATCCAGCACGCGCGCTTGCAAGCAAGTAGCGAAGGCTAAACTTGATCTAAACAAAACCCAAGCATCCTTGGCGGCGGCTAAGGGGTATAAGTACGTGGGAGGACGACCACAGAGGTGTTGGGGTCGTACTCCAACCCTAGGACGCGTCCGTAATGGACTCAACTTGATACACGGCCCATTGGACCAAAACAGGGTGACGCAGCACCATGGGCAGAAAAGGACTCTGTATTAATTTAACGATTGCGGCGGACTCGTAATAGATATGGCTATGAGGCCGGATCCGTTTGAAAGAAGACTTCATAAGCTTTCCACGAAGTACATGAACGCCCCAATCCGAGTTCATATGCGACCGTGGTGTCTGTCACAAGTTGGTACTGTTCTGCAGTCCGAATCCAGCTTGCGCGAATCCATTTCCCTTTCGGCCGCCTCCTTGGTTCCTAAGCAAAACAAGAGTACACGGGTCTCCATGGTCTAAACATGATGCACATGAGCTTAGATTTGAACTCACCTGATGATTAAGTTGATGCGCATGAGCACGAGTAATAGGACCAGCAATAGGTACTTGTGTCGGAGTGGATGTATCGTTGGTGTTGGTGTCCTCATCAGAAATAACCCAAAACATGAGTTTGGGGTCCGATGGGGTGGATCGGCTGCGTTCCTTGCTAAAAATTCCTACGCGACGTCATTGCACGAACTTGTGCATTAATGGCACCTGTTCGGCCCATTTTGCACCGAAGTTCGTGCAGTAACGAAACGGTCTGAAACAACCCAAAACATGAGTTTGGGGTCCAATGGGTGGATCGGGTACGTTCATTGCGGAAAATTCTGACGCAACTTAACTGAATGAACTTGTCCATTAATATCACCAGTTCGGCCCATTTTGCATCGAAGTTCGTGCAGTAACGAAAGAGTTCGAAACAACCCAAAACATGAGTTTGGGGTCCAATGGGGTGGATCGGCAGCGTTCGTTGCTCAAAATTCCGACGAGAGTTCGTTGCATGAACTTGTGCATTAATGGCACCAGTTCGCTCATTTTGCACCGAAGTTCGTGCAGTAACGAAACAGTCTGAAACAACCCGAAACATGAGTTTGCAGTCCAATGGGGTGGATCGGCTGCGTTCGTTGCTAAAAAATCCGACGCGACTTAACTGAATGAACTTGTGCATTAATATCACCAGTTCGGCCCATTTTGCATCGAAGTTCGTGCAGTAACGAAAGAGACCGAAACGACCAAAAACATGAGTTTGGGGTCCAATGGGGTGGATCGGCTGCGTTCGTGGCTAAAACTTCCGACGCGACATCATTGCACGAACTTGTGCATTAATGGCACCAGTTCGGCTTATTTTGCACCAAAGTTCGTGCAGTAACGAAACTGTCTGAAATAACCCAAAACATGAGTTTGGGGTCCCGATGGGGGTGGATCGGCTGCGTTCGTTGCTAAAAATTCCGAAGCAACTTCGTTGCATGAACTTTTGCACTAACATCAGCAGTTCGGCCCATTTTGCACCGAAGTTCGTGCAGTAACGAAACGGTCTGAAACAACCCAAAACATGAGTTTGGGGTCCAATGGGTGGATCGGGTGCGTTCGTTGCGGAAAATTCTGACGCAACTTAACTGAATTAACTTGTGCATTAATATCACCAGTTCGGCCCATTTTGCATCGAAGTTCGTTGCAGTAACGAAAGAGTCCGAAACAACCCAAAACATGAGTTTTGGGGTCCAATGGGGGTGGATCGGCTGCGTTCGTTGCTAAAAAATTCCTACGCGACGTCATTGCACGAACCTTGTGCATTAATGGCACCTGTTCGGCTCATTTTGCACCAAAGTTCGTGCAGTAACGGAACGGTCTGAAATAACCCAAAACATGAGTTTGGGGTCCGATGGGGTGGATCTGCTACGTTCGTTGCTAAAAATTCCGACGCAACTTCGTTGCATGAACTTTTGCACGAACATGACCAGTTCGGCCCATTTTGCACCGAAGTTCGTGCAGTAACGAAACGGTCTGAAACAACCCAAAACATGAGTTTGGGGTCTAATGGGTGGATCGGGTGCGTTCGTTGCGGAAAATTCTGACGCAACTTAACTGAATGAACTTGTGCATTAATATCACCAGTTCGGCCCATTTTGCATCGAAGTTCGTGCAGTAACGAAAGAGTCCGAAACAACCCAAAATATGAGTTTGGGGTCCGATGGGGTGGATCGGCTGCGTTCGTTGCTAAAAATTCCGACGCAACTTCGTTGCATGAACTTTTGCACTAACATCACCAGTTCGGCCCATTTTGCACCGAAGTTCGTGCAGTAACGAAACGGTCTGAAACAACCCAAAACATGAGTTTGGGGTCTAATGGGTGGATCGGGTGCGTTCGTTGCGGAAAATTCTGACGCAACTTAACTGAATGAACTTGTGCATTAATATCACCAGTTCGGCCCCATTTTGCATCGAAGTTCGTGCAGTAACGAAAGAGTCCGAAACAACCCAAAATATGAGTTTGGGGTCCGATGGGGTGGATCGGCTGCGTTCGTTGCTAAAAATTCCGACGCAACTTCGTTGCATGAACTTTTGCACTAACATCACCAGTTCGGCCCATTTTGCACCGAAGTTCGTGCAGTAACGAAACGGTCTGAAACAACCCAAAACATGAGTTTGGGGTCTAATGGTTGGATCGGGTGCGTTCGTTGCGGAAAATTCTGACGCAACTTAACTGAATGAACTTGTGCATTAATATCACCAGTTCGGCCCATTTTGCATTGAAGTTCGTGCAGTAACGAAAGAGTCCGAAACAACCCAAAACATGAGTTTGGGGTCCAATGGGGTGGATCGGCTGCGTTCGTGGCTAAAAATTCCGACGTGACGTCATTGCACGAACTTGTGCATTAATGGCACCTGTTCGGCTCATTTTGCACTAAAGTTCGTGCAAGTAACGAAACGTTCTGAAACAACCCAAAACATGAGTTTGGGGTCCGATGGGGTGGATCGGCTGCGTTCGTTGCTAAAAATTCCGACGAAACTTCGTTGCATGAAACTTTTGCACTAACATCACCAGTTCGGCCCATTTTGCACCGAAGTTCGTGCAGTAACGAAACGGTCTGAAACAACCCAAAACATGAGTTTGGGGTCTAATGGGTGGATCGGGTGCGTTCGTTGCGGAAAATTCTGACGCAACTTAACTGAATGAACTTGTGCATTAATATCACCAGTTCGGCCCATTTTGCATCGAAGTTCGTGCAGTAACGAAAGAGTCCGAAAACAACCCAAAATATGAGTTTTGGGGTTCCGATGGGGTGGATCGGCTGCATTCGTTGCTAAAAATTCCGACGCAACTTCGTTGCATGAACTTTTGCACTAACATCACCAGTTCGGCCCATTTTGCACCGAAGTTCGTGCAGTAACGAAACGGTCTGAAACAACCCAAAACATGAGTTTGGGGTCTAATGGGTGGATCGGGTGCGTTCGTTGCGGAAAATTCTGACGCAACTTAACTGAATGAACTTGTGCATTAATATCACCAGTTCGGCACATTTTGCATCGAAGTTCGTGCAGTAACGAAAGAGTCCGAAACAACCCAAAACATAAGTTTGGGGTCCCAATGGGGTGGATCGGCTGCGTTCGTGGCTAAAAATTCCGACGTGACGTCATTGCACGAACTTGTGCATTAATGGCACCTGTTCGGCTCATTTTGCACTAAAGTTTCGTGCAGTAACGAAACGTTCTGAAACAACCCAAAACATGAGTTTGGGGTCCGATGGGGTGGATCGGCTGCGTTCGTTGCTAAAAAATTCCGACGAAACTTCGTTGCATGAACTTTTGCACTAACATCACCAGTTCGGCCCATTTTGCACCGAAGTTCGTGCAGTAACGAAACGGTCTGAAACAACCCAAAACATGAGTTTGGGGTCTAATGGGTGGATCGGGTGCGTTCGTTGCGGAAAATTCTGACGCAACTTAACTGAATGAACTTGTGCATTAATATCACCAGTTCGGCCCATTTTGCATCGAAGTTCGTGCAGTAACGAAAGAGTCCGAAACAACCCAAAATATGAGTTTGGGGTCCGATGGGGTGGATCGGCTGCGTTCGTTGCTAAAAAATTACGACGCAACTTCGTTGCATGAACTTTTGCACTAACATCACCAGTTCGGCCCATTTGCACCGAAGTTCGTGCAGTAACGAAACGGTCTGAAACAACCCAAAACATGAGTTTGGGGTCTAATGGGTGGATCGGGGTGCGTTCGTTGCGGAAAATTCTGACGCAACTTAACTGAATGAACTTGTGCATTAATATCACCAGTTCGGCCCATTTTGCATCGAAGTTCGTGCAGTAACGAAAGAGTCCGAAACAACCCAAAACATGAGTTTGGGGGTCCAATGGGGTGGGTCGGCTGCGTTCGTGGCTAAAAATTCCGACGTGACGTCCATTGCACGAACTTGTGCATTAATGGCACCTGTTCGGCTCATTTTGCACTAAAGTTCGTGCAGTAACGAAACGTTCTGAAACAACCCAAAACATGAGTTTGGGGTCCGATGGGGTGGATCGGCTGCGTTCGTTGCTAAAAATTCCGACGAAAACTTCGTTGCATGAACTTTTGCACTAACATCACCAGTTCGGCCCATTTTGCACCGAAGTTCGTGCAGTAACGAAACGGTCTGAAACAACCCAAAACATGAGTTTTGGGGTCTAATGGGTGGATCGGGTGCGTTCGTTGCGGAAAATTCTGACGCAACTTAACTGAATGAACTTGTGCATTAATATCACCAGTTTCGGCCCATTTTGCATCGAAGTTCGTGCAGTAACGAAAGAGTCCGAAACAACCCAAAATATGAGTTTGGGGTCCGATGGGGTGGATCGGCTGCGTTCGTTGCTAAAAATTCCGACGCAACTTCGTTGCATGAACTTTTGCACTAACATCACCAGTTCGGCCCATTTTGCACCGAAGTTCGTGCAGGTAACGAAACGGTCTGAAACAACCCAAAACATGAGTTTGGGGTCTAATGGGTGGATCGGGTGCGTTCGTTGCGGAAAATTCTGACGCAACTTAACTGAATGAACTTGTGCATTAATATCACCAGTTCGGCCCATTTTGCATCGAAGTTCGTGCAGTAACGAAAGAGTCCGAAACAACCCAAAGCATAAGTTTGGGGTCCAATGGGGTGGATCGGCTGCGTTCGTGGCTAAAAATTCCGACGTGACGTCATTGCACGAACTTGTGCATTAATGGCACCTCTTCGGCTCATTTTGCACTAAAGTTCGTGCAGTAACGAAACGTTCTGAAACAACCCAAAACATGAGTTTGGGGTCCGATGGGGTGGATCGGCTGCGTTCGTTGCTAAAAATTCCGACGAAACTTCGTTGCATGAACTTTTGCACTAACATCACCAGTTCGGCCCATTTTGCACCGAAGTTCGTGCAGTAACGAAACGGTCTGAAACAACCCAAAACATGAGTTTGGGGTCTAATGGGTGGATCGGGTGCGTTCGTTGCGGAAAATTCTGACGCAACTTAACTGAATGAACTTGTGCATTAATATCACCAGTTCGGCCCATTTTGCATCGAAGTTCGTGCAGTAACGAAAGAGTCCGAAACAACCCAAAATATGAGTTTGGGGTCCGATGGGGTGGATCGGCTGCGTTCGTTGCTAAAAATTCCGACGCAACTTCGTTGCATGAACTTTTGCACTAACATCACCAGTTCGGCCCATTTTGCACCGAAGTTCGTGCAGTAACGAAACGGTCTGAAACAACCCAAAACATGAGTTTGGGGTCTAATGGGTGGATCGGGTGCGTTCGTTGCGGAAAATTCTGACGCAACTTAACTGAATGAACTTGTGCATTAATATCACCAGTTCGGCCCATTTTGCATCGAAGTTCGTGCAGTAACGAAAGAGTCCGAAACAACCCAAAACATGAGTTTGGGGTCCAATGGGGTGGATCGGCTGCGTTCGTGGCTAAAAATTCCGACGTGACGTCATTGCACGAACTTGTGCATTAATGGCACCTGTTCGGCTCATTTTGCACTAAAGTTCGTGCAGTAACGAAACGTTCTGAAACAACCCAAAACATGAGTTTGGGGTCCGATGGGGTGGATCGGCTGCGTTCGTTGCTAAAAATTCCGACGAAACTTCGTTGCATGAACTTTTGCACTAACATCACCAGTTCGGCCCATTTTGCACCGAAGTTCGTGCAGTAACGAAACGGTCTGAAACAACCCAAAACATGAGTTTGGGGTCTAATGGGTGGATCGGGTGCGTTCGTTGCGAAAAATTCTGACGCAACTTAACTGAATGAACTTGAGCATTAATATCACCAGTTCGGCCCATTTTGCATCGAAGTTCGTGCAGTAACGAAAGAGTCCGAAACAACCCAAAACATGAGTTTGGGGTCCAATGGGGTCGATCGGCTGCGTTCGTGGCTAAAAATTCTGACGTGACGTCATTGCACGAACTTGTGCATTAATGGCACCTGTTCGGCTCATTTTGCACTAAAGTTCGTGCAGTAACGAAACGTTCTGAAACAACCCAAAACATGAGTTTGGGGTCCGATGGGGTGGATCGGCTGCGTTCGTTGCTAAAAATTCCGACGAAACTTCGTTGCAAGAACTTTTGCAGTAACATCACCAGTTCGACCCATTTTGCACCGAAGTTCGAGCAGCAACGAACCGGTTTGAAACGACGCAAAACATGGGTCTGGGGTCCAATAGGGTGGATCGGGGGCGTTCGTTGCAAAATATACCGACACGACATCGTTGCACGATCTTGTGCATTAATTGCACCAGTTCAGAACGTTTTGCACCGAAGTTTGTGCAGTAACGATACAGTCCGAAACGACCCAAAAATGAGTTTGGGGTCCAATGGGGTGGATCGGCTGCGTTCGTTGCTAAAAAATCCGACGCGACTTAACTGAATGAACTTGTGCATTAATATCACCAGTTCGGCCCATTTTGCATCGAAGTTCGTGCAGTAACGAAAGAGACCGAAACGACCAAAAACATGAGTTTGGGGTCCAATGGGGTGGATCGGCTGCGTTCGTGGCTAAAACTTCCGACGCGACGTCATTGCACGAACTTGTGCATTAATGGCACCAGTTCGGCTTATTTTGCACCAAAGTTCGTGCTGTAACGAAACTGTCTGAAATAACCCAAAACATGAGTTTGGGGTCCGATGGGGTGGATCGGCTGCGTTCGTTGCTAAAAATTCCGACGCAACTTCGTTGCATGAACTTTTGCACTAACATCACCAGTTCGGACCATTTTGCACCGAAGTTCGTGCAGTAACGAAACGGTCTGAAACAACCCAAAACATGAGTTTGTGGTCCAATGGGTGGATCGGGTGCGTTCGTTGCGGAAAATTCTGACGCAACTTAACTGAATGAACTTGTGCATTAATATCACCAGTTCGGCCCATTTTGCATCGAAGTTCGTGCAGTAACGAAAGAGTCGAAACAACCCAAAACATGAGTTTGGGGTCCAATGGGGTGGATCGGCTGCGTTCGTGGCTAAAAATTCCGACGTGACGTCATTGCACGAACTTGTGCATTAATGGCACCTGTTCGGCTCATTTTGCACTAAAGTTCGTGCAGTAACGAAACGTTCTGAAACAACGCAAAACATGAGTTTGGGGTCCGATGGGGTGGATCGGCTGCGTTCGTTGCTAAAAATTCCGACGAAACTTCGTTGCAAGAACTTTTGCAGTAACATCACCAGTTCGACCCATTTTGCATCGAAGTTCGAGCAGCAACGAACCGGTCTGAAACGACGCAAAACATGGGTCTGGGGTCCAATAGGGTGGATCGGGGGCGTTCGTTGCAAAATATACCGACGCGACGTCGTTGCACGATCTTGTGCATTAATATCACCAGTTCGGCCCATTTTGCATCGAAGTTCGTGCAGTAACGAAAGAGTCGAAACAACCCAAAACATGAGTTTGGGGTCCAATGGGGTGGATCGGCTGCGTTCGTGGCTAAAAATTCCGACGTGACGTCATTGCACGAACTTGTGCATTAATGGCACCTGTTCGGCTCATTTTGCACTAAAGTTCGTGCAGTAACGAAACGTTCTAAAACAACGCAAAACATGAGTTTGGGGTCCGATGGGGTGGATCGGCTGCGTTCGTTGCTAAAAATTCCGACGAAACTTCGTTGCAAGAACTTTTGCAATAACATCACCAGTTCGACCCATTTTGCACCGAAGTTCGAGCAGCAACGAACCGGTCTGAAACGACGCAAAACATGGGTCTGGGGTCCAATAGGGTGGATCGGGGGCGTTCGTTGCAAAATATACCGACGCGACGTCGTTGCACGATCTTGTGCATTAATATCACCAGTTCGGCCCATTTTGCATCGAAGTTCGTGCAGTAACGAAAGAGTCCGAAACAACCCAAAACATGAGTTTGGGGTCCAATGGGGTGGATCGGCTGCGTTCGTGGCTAAAAATTCCGACGTGACGTCATTGCACGAACTTGTGCATTAATGGCACCTGTTCGGCTCATTTTGCACTAAAGTTCGTGCAGTAACGAAACGTTCTGAAACAACGCAAAACATGAGTTTGGGGTCCGATGGGGTGGATCGGCTGCGTTCGTTGCTAAAAATTCCGACGAAACTTCGTTGCAAGAACTTTTGCAGTAACATCACCAGTTCGACCCATTTTGCACCGAAGTTCGAGCAGCAACGAACCGGTCTGAAACGACGCAAAACATGGGTCTGGGGTCCAATAGGGTGGATCGGGGGCGTTCGTTGCAAAATATACCGACGCGACGTCGTTGCACGATCTTGTGCATTAATTGCACCAGTTCAGAACGTTTTGCACCGAAGTTTGTGCAGTAACGAAACAGTCCGAAACGACCCAAAACATGAGTTTGGGGTCCAATGGGGTGGATCGGCTGCGTTCGTTGCTAAAAATTCCGACGTGACTTAACTGAATGAACTTGTGCATTAATATCACCAGTTCGGCCCATTTTGCATCGAAGTTCGTGCAGTAACGAAAGAGTCCGAAACGACCAAAAACATGAGTTTGGGTCCAATGGGGTGGATCGGCTGCGTTCGTGGCTAAAAATTCTGACGCGACGTCATTGCACGAACTTGTGCATTAATGGCACCAGTTCGGCTTATTTTGCACCAAAGTTCGTGCAGTAACGAAACGGTCTGAAATAACCCAAAACATGAGTTTGGGGTCCGATGGGGTGGATCGGCTGCGTTCGTTGCTAAAAATTCCGACGCAACTTCGTTGCATGAATATTTGAACTAACATCACCAGTTCGGCCCATTTTGCATCGAAGGTCGTGCAGTAACGAAACGGTCTGAAACAACCCAAAACATGAGTTTGGGGTCCAATGGGTGGATCGGGTCCGTTCGTTGCGGAAAATTCTGACGCAACTTAACTGAGTGAACTTGTGCATGAATATCACCAGTTCGGCCCGTTTTGCATCGAACTTCGTGCAGTAACGAAAGAGTCCGAAACAAACCAAAACCTGAGTTTGGGGTCCAATGGGGTGGATCGGCTGCGTTCGTTGCTAAAAATTCCTACGCGACGTCATTGCACGAACTTTTGCACTAATGGCACCTGTTCGGCTCATTTTGCACCAAAGTTCGTGCAGTAACGAAACGGTCTAAAATAACCCAAAACATGAGTTTGGGGTCCGATGGGGTGGATCGGCTGCGTTCGTTGCTAAAAATTCCGACGCAACTTCGTTGCATGAAGTTTTGCACTAACATCACCAGTTCGGCCCATTTTGCACCGAAGTTCGTGCAGTAACGAAACGGTCTGAAACAACCCAAAACATGAGTTTGGGGTCTAATGTGTGGATCGGGAGCGTTCGTTGCGGAAAATTCTGACGCAACTCAACTGAATGAACTTGTGCATTAATATCACCAGTTCGGCCCATTTTGCATCGAAGTTCGTGCAGTAACGAAAGAGTCCGAAACAACCCAAAACATGAGTTTGGGGTCCAATGGGGTGGATCGGCTGCGTTCGTTGCTAAAAATTCCTACGCGACGTCATTGCACGAACTTGTGCATTAATGGCACCTGTTCGGCTCATTTTGCACCAAAGTTCGTGCAGTAACGAAACGGTCTGAAACAACCCAAAACATGAGTTTGGGGTCCAATGGGTGGATCGGGTACGTTCATTGCGGAAAATTGTGACGCAACTTAACTGAATGAACTTGTTCATTAATATCACCAGTTCGGCCCGTTTTGCATCGAAGTTCGTGAAGTAACGAAAGAGTCCGAAACAACCCAAAACATGAGTTTGGGGTCCAATGGGGTGGATCGGCTGCGTTCGTTGCTAAAAATTCCTACACGACGTCATTGCACGAACTTGTGCATTAATGGCACCTGTTCGGCTCATTTTGCACTAAAGTTCGTGCAGTAACGAAACGTTCTGAAACAACCCAAAACATGAGTTTGGGGTCCGATGGGGTGGATCGGCTGCGTTCGTTGCTAAAAATTCCGACGTAACTTCGTTGCAAGAACTTTTGCAGTAACATCACCGGTTCGGCCCATTTTGCACCGAAGTTCGAGCAGCAACGAACCGGTCTGAAACGACGCAAAACATGGGTCTGGGGTCCAATAGGGTGGATCGGGGGCGTTCGTTGCAAAATATACCGACGCGGCGTCGTTGCACGATCTTGTGCATTAATTGCACCAGTTCAGAAAGTTTTGCACCGAAGTTTGTGCAGTAACGAAACAGTCCGAAACGACCCAAAACATGAGTTTGGGGTCCAATGGGGTGGATCGGCTGCGTTCGTTGCTAAAAATTCCGACGTGACTTAACTGAATGAACTTGTGCATTAATATCACCAGTTCGGCCCATTTTGCATCGAAGTTCGTGCAGTAACGAAAGAGTCCGAAACGACCAAAAACATGAGTTTGGGTCCAATGGGGTGGATCGGCTGCGTTCGTGGCTAAAAATTCGGACGCGACGTCATTGCACGAACTTGTGCATTAATGGCACCAGTTCGGCTTATTTTGCACCAAAGTTCGTGCAGTAACGAAACGGTCTGAAATAACCCAAAACATGAGTTTGGGGTCCGATGGGGTGGATCGGCTGCGTTCGTTGCTAAAAATTCCGACGCAACTTCGTTGCATGAATATTTGAACTAACATCACCAGTTCGGCCCATTTTGCATCGAAGGTCGTGCAGTAACGAAACGGTCTGAAACAACCCAAAACATGAGTTTGGGGTCCAATGGGTGGATCGGGTCCGTTCGTTGCGGAAAATTCTGACGCAACTTAACTGAGTGAACTTGTGCATTAATATCACCAGTTCGGCCCGTTTTGCATCGAAGTTCGTGCAGTAACGAAAGAGTCCGAAACAAACCAAAACCTGAGTTTGGGGTCCAATGGGGTGGATCGGCTGCGTTCGTTGCTAAAAATTCCTACGCGACGTCATTGCACGAACTTGTGCACTAATGGCACCTGTTCGGCTCATTTTGCACCAAAGTTCGTGTAGTAACGAAACGTTCTGAAACAACGCAAAACATGAGTTTGGGGTCCGATGGGGTGGATCGGCTACGTTCGTTGCTAAAAATTCCGACGCAACTTCGTTGCATGTACTTTTGCACTAACATCACCAGTTCGGCCCATTTTGCACCGAAGTTCGTGCAGTAACGAAACGGTCTGAAACAACCCAAAACATGAGTTTGGGGTCCAATGGGTGGATCGGGTACGTTCATTGCGGAAAATTCTGACGCAACTTAACTGAATGAACTTGTTCATTAATATCACCAGTTCAGCCCATTTTGCATCGAAGTTCGTGCAGTAACGAAAGAGTCCGAAACAACCCAAAACATGAGTTTGGGGTCCAATGGGGTCGATCGGCTGCGTTCGTTGCTAAAAATTCCTACGCGACGTCATTGCACGAACTTGTGCATTAATGGCACCTGTTCGGCTCATTTTGCACCAAAGTTCGTGCAGTAACGAAACGGTCTGAAACAACCCAAAACATGAGTTTGGGGTCCAATGGGTGGATCGGGTACGTTCATTGCGGAAAATTCTGACGCAACTTAACTGAATGAACTTGTACATTAATATCACCAGTTCGGCCCATTTTGCATCGAAGTTCGTGCAGTAACGAAAGAGTCCGAAACAAGCCAAAACATGAGTTTGGGGTCCAATGGGGTGGATCGGCTGCCTTCGTGGCTAAAAATTCCGACGCGACGTCATTGCATGAACTTGTGCATTAATGGCACCTGTACGGTTCATTTTGCACCAAAGTTCGTGCAGTAACGAAACGGTCTGAAACAACCCAAAACATGAGTTTGGGGTCCGATGGGGTGGATCGGCTGCGTTCGTTGCTAAAAATTCAAACGAAACTTCGTTGCATGAACTTTTGCAGTAACATCACCGGTTCGGCCCATTTTGCTCCGAAGTTCGAGCAGCAACGAACCGGTCTGAAACGACGCAAAACATGGGTCTGGGGTCCAATAGGGTGGATCGGGGGCGTTCGTTGCAAAAAATACCGACGCGGCGTCGTTGCACGATCTTGTGCATTAATTGCACCAGTTCAGAACGTTTTGCACCGAAGTTTGTGCAGTAACGAAACAGTCCGAAACGACCCAAAACATGAGTTTGGGGTCCAATGGGGTGGATCGGCTGCGTTCGTTGCTAAAAAATCCGACGCGACTTAACTGAATGAACTTGTGCATTAATATCACCAGTTCGGCCCATTTTGCATCGAAGTTCGTGCAGTAACGAAAGAGTCCGAAACGACCAAAAACATGAGTTTGGGTCCAATGGGGTGGATCGGCTGCGTTCGTGGCTAAAAATTCTGACGCGACGTCATTGCACGAACTTGTGCATTAATGGCACCAGTTCGGCTTATTTTGCACCAAAGTTCGTGCAGTAACGAAACGGTCTGAAATAACCCAAAACATGAGTTTGGGGTCCGATGGGGTGGATCGGCTGCGTTCGTTGCTAAAAATTCCGACGCAACTTCGTTGCATGAACTTGTGCATTAATGGCACCTGTTCGGCTCATTTTGCACCAAAGTTCGTGCAGTAACGAAACGGTCTGAAACAACCCAAAACATGAGTTTGGGGTCCAATGGGTGGATCGGGTACGTTCATTGCGGAAAATTCTGACGCAAATTAACTGAATGAACTTGTTCATTAATATCACCAGTTCGGCCCATTTTGCATCGAAGTTCGTGCAGTAACGAAAGAGTCCGAAACAACCCAAAACATGAGTTTGGGGTCCAATGGGGTGGATCGGCTGCGTTCGTTGCTAAAAATTCCTACGCGACGTCATTGCACGAACTTGTGCATTAATGGCACCTGTTCGGCTCATTTTGCACCAAAGTTCGTGCAGTAACGAAACGGTCTGAAATAACCCAAAACATGAGTTTGGGGTCCGATGGGGTGGATCGGCTACGTTCGTTGCTAAAAATTCCAACGAAACTTCGTTGCATGAACTTTTGCAGTAACATCATCGGTTCGGCCCATTTTGCACCGAAGTTCGAGCAGCAACGAACCGGTCTGAAACGACGCAAAACATGGGTCTGGGGTCCAATAGGGTGGATCGGGGGCGTTCGTTGCAAAAAATACCGACGCGACGTCGTTGCACGATCTTGTGCATTAATTGCACCAGTTCAGAACGTTTTGCACCGAAGTTTGTGCAGTAACGAAACAGTCCAAAACGACCCAAAACATGAGTTTGGGGTCCAATGGGGTGGATCGGCTGCGTTCGTTGCTAAAAAATCCGACGCGACTTAACTGAATGAACTTGTGCATTAATATCACCAGTTCGGCCCATTTTGCATCGAAGTTCGTGCAGTAACGAAAGAGACCGAAACGACCAAAAACATGAGTTTGGGGTCCAATGGGGTGGATCGGCTGCGTTCGTGGCTAAAAATTCCGACGCGACGTCATTGCACGAACTTGTGCATTAATGGCACCAGTTCGGCTTATTTTGCACCAAA
Organism: Panicum miliaceum; assembly: GCA_032594955.1. Lineage (NCBI taxonomy): Eukaryota > Viridiplantae > Streptophyta > Magnoliopsida > Poales > Poaceae > Panicum > Panicum miliaceum. The sequence goes on from CM064059.1 coordinate 28,416,120, forward strand.
ATTCGTGCAGTAACGAAACGGTCTGAAATAACCCAAAACATGAGTTTGGGGTCCGATGGGGTGGATCGGCTGCGTTCGTTGCTAAAAATTCCGACGCAACTTCGTTGCATGAATATTTGCACTAACATCACCAGTTCGGCCCATTTTGCATCGAAGTTCGTGCACTAACGAAACGGTCTGAAACAACCCAAAACATGAGTTTGGGGTCCAATGGGTGGATCGGGTCCGTTCGTTGCGGAAAATTCTGACGCAACTTAACTGAGTGAACTTGTGCATGAATATCACCAGTTCGGCCCGTTTTGCATCGAACTTCGTGCAGTAACGAAAGAGTCCGAAACAAACCAAAACCTGAGTTTGGGGTCCAATGGGGTGGATCGGCTGCGTTCGTTGCTAAAAATTCCTACGCGACGTCATTGCACGAACTTGTGCACTAATGGCACCTGTTCGGCTCATTTTGCACCAAAGTTCGTGCAGTAACGAAACGGTCTGAAATAACCCAAAACATGAGTTTGGGGTCCGATGGGGTGGATCGGCTGCGTTCGTTGCTAAAAATTCCGACGCAACTTCGTTGCATGAAGTTTTGCACTAACATCACCAGTTCGGCCCATTTTGCACCGAAGTTCGTGCAGTAACGAAACGGTCTGAAACAACCCAAAACATGAGTTTGGGGTCTAATGTGTGGATCGGGTGCGTTCGTTGCGGAAAATTCTGACGCAACTCAACTGAATGAACTTGTGCATTAATATCACCAGTTCGGCCCATTTTGCATCGAAGTTCGTGCAGTAACGAAAGAGTCCGAAACAACCCAAAACATAAGTTTGGGGTCCAATGGGGTGGATCGGCTGCGTTCGTTGCTAAAAATTCCTACGCGACGTCATTGCACGAACTTGTGCATTAATGGCACCTGTTCGGCTCATTTTGCACCAAAGTTCGTGCAGTAACGAAACGGTCTGAAACAACCCAAAACATGAGTTTGGGGTCCAATGGGTGGATCGGGTACGTTCATTGCGGAAAATTGTGACGCAACTTAACTGAATGAACTTGTTCATTAATATCACCAGTTCGGCCCGTTTTGCATCGAAGTTCGTGAAGTAACGAAAGAGTCCGAAACAACCCAAAACATGAGTTTGGGGTCCAATGGGGTGGATCGGCTGCGTTCGTTGCTAAAAATTCCTACGCGACGTCATTGCACGAACTTGTGCATTAATGGCACCTGTTCGGCTCATTTTGCACTAAAGTTCGTGCAGTAACGAAACGTTCTGAAACAACCCAAAACATGAGTTTGGGGTCCGATGGGGTGGATCGGCTGCGTTCGTTGCTAAAAATTCCGACGTAACTTCGTTGCAAGAACTTTTGCAGTAACATCACCGGTTCGGCCCATTTTGCACCGAAGTTCGAGCAGCAACGAACCGGTCTGAAACGACGCAAAACATGGGTCTGGGGTCCAATAGGGTGGATCGGGGGCGTTCGTTGCAAAATATACCGACGCGGCGTCGTTGCACGATCTTGTGCATTAATTGCACCAGTTCAGAAAGTTTTGCACCGAAGTTTGTGCAGTAACGAAACAGTCCGAAACGACCCAAAACATGAGTTTGGGGTCCAATGGGGTGGATCGGCTGCGTTCGTTGCTAAAAATTCCGACGTGACTTAACTGAATGAACTTGTGCATTAATATCACCAGTTCGGCCCATTTTGCATCGAAGTTCGTGCAGTAACGAAAGAGTCCGAAACGACCAAAAACATGAGTTTGGGTCCAATGGGGTGGATCGGCTGCGTTCGTGGCTAAAAATTCGGACGCGACGTCATTGCACGAACTTGTGCATTAATGGCACCAGTTCGGCTTATTTTGCACCAAAGTTCGTGCAGTAACGAAACGGTCTGAAATAACCCAAAACATGAGTTTGGGGTCCGATGGGGTGGATCGGCTGCGTTCGTTGCTAAAAATTCCGACGCAACTTCGTTGCATGAATATTTGAACTAACATCACCAGTTCGGCCCATTTTGCATCGAAGGTCGTGCAGTAACGAAACGGTCTGAAACAACCCAAAACATGAGTTTGGGGTCCAATGGGTGGATCGGGTCCGTTCGTTGCGGAAAATTCTGACGCAACTTAACTGAGTGAACTTGTGCATGAATATCACCAGTTCGGCCCGTTTTGCATCAAACTTCGTGCAGTAACGAAAGAGTCCGAAACAAACCAAAACCTGAGTTTGGGGTCCAATGGGGTGGATCGGCTGCGTTCGTTGCTAAAAATTCCTACGCGACGTCATTGCACGAACTTGTGCACTAATGGCACCTGTTCGGCTCATTTTGCACCAAAGTTCGTGTAGTAACGAAACGTTCTGAAACAACGCAAAACATGAGTTTGGGGTCCGATGGGGTGGATCGGCTACGTTCGTTGCTAAAAATTCCGACGCAACTTCGTTGCATGTACTTTTGCACTAACATCACCAGTTCGGCCCATTTTGCACCGAAGTTCGTGCAGTAACGAAACGGTCTGAAACAACCCAAAACATGAGTTTGGGGTCCAATGGGTGGATCGGGTACGTTCATTGCGGAAAATTCTGACGCAACTTAACTGAATGAACTTGTTCATTAATATCACCAGTTCAGCCCATTTTGCATCGAAGTTCGTGCAGTAACGAAAGAGTCCGAAACAACCCAAAACATGAGTTTGGGGTCCAATGGGGTGGATCGGCTGCGTTCGTTGCTAAAAATTCCTACGCGACGTCATTGCACGAACTTGTGCATTAATGGCACCTGTTCGGCTCATTTTGCACCAAAGTTCGTGCAGTAACGAAACGGTCTGAAACAACCCAAAACATGAGTTTGGGGTCCAATGGGTGGATCGGGTACGTTCATTGCGGAAAATTCTGACGCAACTTAACTGAATGAACTTGTACATTAATATCACCAGTTCGGCCCATTTTGCATCGAAGTTCGTGCAGTAACGAAAGAGTCCGAAACAAGCCAAAACATGAGTTTGGGGTCCAATGGGGTGGATCGGCTGCCTTCGTGGCTAAAAATTCCGACGCGACGTCATTGCATGAACTTGTGCATTAATGGCACCTGTACGGTTCATTTTGCACCAAAGTTCGTGCAGTAACGAAACGGTCTGAAACAACCCAAAACATGAGTTTGGGGTCCGATGGGGTGGATCGGCTGCGTTCGTTGCTAAAAATTCCAACGAAACTTCGTTGCATGAACTTTTGCAGTAACATCACCGGTTCGGCCCATTTTGCTCCGAAGTTCGAGCAGCAACGAACCGGTCTGAAACGACGCAAAACATGGGTCTGGGGTCCAATAGGGTGGATCGGGGGCGTTCGTTGCAAAAAATACCGACGCGGCGTCGTTGCACGATCTTGTGCATTAATTGCACCAGTTCAGAACGTTTTGCACCGAAGTTTGTGCAGTAACGAAACAGTCCGAAACGACCCAAAACATGAGTTTGGGGTCCAATGGGGTGGATCGGCTGCGTTCGTTGCTAAAAAATCCGACGCGACTTAACTGAATGAACTTGTGCATTAATATCACCAGTTCGGCCCATTTTGCATCGAAGTTCGTGCAGTAACGAAAGAGTCCGAAACGACCAAAAACATGAGTTTGGGTCCAATGGGGTGGATCGGCTGCGTTCGTGGCTAAAAATTCTGACGCGACGTCATTGCACGAACTTGTGCATTAATGGCACCAGTTCGGCTTATTTTGCACCAAAGTTCGTGCAGTAACGAAACGGTCTGAAATAACCCAAAACATGAGTTTGGGGTCCGATGGGGTGGATCGGCTGCGTTCGTTGCTAAAAATTCCGACGCAACTTCGTTGCATGAACTTGTGCATTAATGGCACCTGTTCGGCTCATTTTGCACCAAAGTTCGTGCAGTAACGAAACGGTCTGAAACAACCCAAAACATGAGTTTGGGGTCCAATGGGTGGATCGGGTACGTTCATTGCGGAAAATTCTGACGCAAATTAACTGAATGAACTTGTTCATTAATATCACCAGTTCGGCCCATTTTGCATCGAAGTTCGTGCAGTAACGAAAGAGTCCGAAACAACCCAAAACATGAGTTTGGGGTCCAATGGGGTGGATCGGCTGCGTTCGTTGCTAAAAATTCCTACGCGATGTCATTGCACGAACTTGTGCATTAATGGCACCTGTTCGGCTCATTTTGCACCAAAGTTCGTGCAGTAACGAAACGGTCTGAAATAACCCAAAACATGAGTTTGGGGTCCGATGGGGTGGATCGGCTACGTTCGTTGCTAAAAATTCCAACGAAACTTCGTTGCATGAACTTTTGCAGTAACATCATCGGTTCGGCCCATTTTGCACCGAAGATCGAGCAGCAACGAACCGGTCTGAAACGACGCAAAACATGGGTCTGGGGTCCAATAGGGTGGATCGGGGGCGTTCGTTGCAAAAAATACCGACGCGACGTCGTTGCACGATCTTGTGCATTAATTGCACCAGTTCAGAACGTTTTGCACCGAAGTTTGTGCAGTAACGAAACAGTCCAAAACGACCCAAAACATGAGTTTGGGGTCCAATGGGGTGGATCGGCTGCGTTCGTTGCTAAAAAATCCGACGCGACTTAACTGAATGAACTTGTGCATTAATATCACCAGTTCGGCCCATTTTGCATCGAAGTTCGTGCAGTAACGAAAGAGACCGAAACGACCAAAAACATGAGTTTGGGGTCCAATGGGGTGGATCGGCTGCGTTCGTGGCTAAAAATTCCGACGCGACGTCATTGCACGAACTTGTGCATTAATGGCACCAGTTCGGCTTATTTTGCACCAAAATTCGTGCAGTAACGAAACGGTCTGAAATAACCCAAAACATGAGTTTGGGGTCCGATGGGGTGGATCGGCTGCGTTCGTTGCTAAAAATTCCGACGCAACTTCGTTGCATGAATATTTGCACTAACATCACCAGTTCGGCCCATTTTGCATCGAAGTTCGTGCAGTAACGAAACGGTCTGAAACAACCCAAAACATGAGTTTGGGGTCCAATGGGTGGATCGGGTCCGTTCGTTGCGGAAAATTCTGACGCAACTTAACTGAGTGAACTTGTGCATGAATATCACCAGTTCGGCCCGTTTTGCATCGAACTTCGTGCAGTAACGAAAGAGTCCGAAACAAACCAAAACCTGAGTTTGGGGTCCAATGGGGTGGATCGGCTGCGTTCGTTGCTAAAAATTCCTACGCGACGTCATTGCACGAACTTGTGCACTAATGGCACCTGTTCGGCTCATTTTGCACCAAAGTTCGTGCAGTAACGAAACGGTCTGAAATAACCCAAAACATGAGTTTGGGGTCCGATGGGGTGGATCGGCTGCGTTCGTTGCTAAAAATTCCGACGCAACTTCGTTGCATGAAGTTTTGCACTAACATCACCAGTTCGGCCCATTTTGCACCGAAGTTCGTGCAGTAACGAAACGGTCTGAAACAACCCAAAACATGAGTTTGGGGTCTAATGTGTGGATCGGGTGCGTTCGTTGCGGAAAATTCTGACGCAACTCAACTGAATGAACTTGTGCATTAATATCACCAGTTCGGCCCATTTTGCATCGAAGTTCGTGCAGTAACGAAAGAGTCCGAAACAACCCAAAACATAAGTTTGGGGTCCAATGGGGTGGATCGGCTGCGTTCGTTGCTAAAAATTCCTACGCGACGTCATTGCACTAACTTGTGCATTAATGGAACCTGTTCGGTTCATTTTGCACCAAAGTTCGTGCAGTAACGAAACGGTCTGAAACAACCCAAAACATGAGTTTGGGGTCCGATGGGGTGGATCGGCTGCGTTCGTTGCTAAAAATTCCAACGAAACTTCGTTGCATGAACTTTTGCAGTAACATCACCGGTTCGGCCCATTTTGCACCGAAGTTCGAGCAGCAACGAACCGGTCTGAAACGACGCAAAACATGGGTCTGGGGTCCAATAGGGTGGATCGGGGGCGTTCGTTGCAAAATATACCGACGCGACGTCGTTGCACGATCTTGTGCATTAATTGCACCAGTTCAGAACGTTTTGCACCGAAGTTTGTGCAGTAACGAAACAGTCCGAAACGACCCAAAACATGAGTTTGGGGTCCAATGGGGTGGATCGGCTGCGTTCGTTGCTAAAAAATCCGACGCGACTTAACTGAATGAACTTGTGCATTAATATCACCAGTTCGGCCCATTTTGCATCGAAGTTCGTGTAGTAACGAAAGAGACCGAAACGACCAAAAACATGAGTTTGGGATCCAATGGGGTGCATCGGCTGCGTTCGTGGCTAAAAATTCCGACGCGACGTCATTGCACGAACTTGTGCATTAATGGCACCAGTTCGGCTTATTTTGCACCAAAGTTCGTGCAGTAACGAAACGGTCTGAAATAACCCAAAACATGAGTTTGGGGTCCGATGGGGTGGATCGGCTGCGTTCGTTGCTAAAAATTCCGACGCAACTTCGTTGCATGAAGTTTTGCACTAACATCACCAGTTCGGCCCATTTTGCACCGAAGTTCGTGCAGTAACGAAACGGTCTGAAACAACCCAAAACATGAGTTTGGGGTCCAATGGGTGGATCGGGTACGTTCATTGCGGAAAATTCTGACGCAACTTAGCTGAATGAACTTGTTCATTAATATCACCAGTTCGGCCCATTTTGCATCGAAGTTCGTGCAGTAACGAAACGGTCTGAAACAACCCAAAACATGAGTTTGTGGTCCAATGGGTGGATCGGGTGCGTTCGTTGCGGAAAATTCTGACGCAACTTAACTGAATGAACTTGTGCATTAATATCACCAGTTCGGCCCGTTTTGCATCGAAGTTCGTGCAGTAACGAAAGAGTCCGAAACAACCCAAAACATGAGTTTGGGGTCCAATGGGGTGGATCGGCTGCGTTCGTTGCTAAAAATTCCTACGCGACGTCATTGCACGAACTTGTGCACTAATGGCACTTGTTCGGCTCATTTTGCACCAAAGTTCGTGCAGTAACGAAACGGTCTGAAATAACCCAAAACATGAGTTTGGGGTCCGATGGGGTGGATCGGCTGCGTTCGTTGCAAAAAATTCCGACGCAACTTCGTTGCATGAATATTTGCACTAACATCACCAGTTCGGCCCATTTTGCATCGAAGTTCGTGCAGTAACGAAACGGTCTAAAACAACCCAAAACATGAGTTTGGGGTCCAATGGGTGGATCGGGTCCGTTCGTTGCGGAAAATTCTGACGCAACTTAACTGAGTGAACTTGTGCATGAATATCACCAGTTCGGCCCGTTTTGCATCGAACTTCGTGCAGTAACGAAAGAGTCCGAAACAAACCAAAACCTGAGTTTGGGGTCCAATGGGGTGGATCGGCTGCGTTCGTTGCTAAAAATTCCTACGCGACGTCATTGCACGAACTTGTGCACTAATGGCACCTGTTCGGCTCATTTTGCACCAAAGTTCGTGCAGTAACGAAACGGTCTGAAATAACCCAAAACATGAGTTTGGGGTCCGATGGGGTGGATCGGCTACGTTCGTTGCTAAAAATTCCAACGAAACTTCGTTGCATGAACTTTTGCAGTAACATCACCGGTTCGGCCCATTTTGCACCGAAGTTCGAGCAGCAACGAACCGGTCTGAAACGACGCAAAACATGGGTCTGGGGTCCAATAGGGTGGATCGGGGGCGTTCGTTGCAAAAAATACCGACGCGACGTCGTTGCACGATCTTGTGCATTAATTGCACCAGTTCAGAACGTTTTGCACCGAAGTTTGTGCAGTAACGAAACAGTCCGAAACGACCCAAAACATGAGTTTGGGGTCCAATGGGGTTAATGTGAACCCGCTAGGGTTTTGTCCCGATCTTTCGATGAGAGGCGGGGGATAACTCGATTTGAGATGGAGGCGACGTTCACGGCCCGACTACAGCCTTCCAAGGATGCTGCGCCTTAGCAACCGATACACCACCTGCAATGGCTGCCGCGATCTTGTGGAGCGCGACACCCGGCCACTAGGGCACCTGTCCTGCAAGCAATCGAAGAACCAGCAAGAACAAGTAGAACAAGCAACTCAATTGCAAATATGGAGATAATAACCAATCTGGAATCAACAAGGTGGGGTTCCGAATCGAGTAGAACGGATGGTCTAGTCGACACACGCGTCTACAAGGAAGTAGCAATGGCTAAACTTTCAACAAAACAAAAACCCCCAATCTCTTCATGGCGGCTCTAACCCTTATTAATACCTAGGAGGACGACCAAGAGGGTGTTTGAGTCGCACTCCAACCCTAGGATGCGTCCCTAATGGACCCGACTTGATACAAAGCCCATCGGGCCAAATTAAGATGTCGCAGCACCTTTAGACAGAAAACCAGTCGGTAGTACTTTGGTCATTGCGGACTAATTACGAGAGATATGGACTTGAGTCCGGATCCATATGAAACTAGATTTCATAAGCTTTCCACGAAGTACTTGAACGTCTCTATCCGAGTCCGTATGCGACCGTGGTGTCCGTCACAAGTTGGTGCTGTTCTGCAGTCCGAATCCAGCCTCCAAAACGTGTTGGACATGGACTCTTTCTTTCCTTGCACCAAAAGTGACGTGGTGGCCTGATGGAGAACATTGGGAAGACTTAGGCTTGGTCCCCAATCAACTTCTTTGGTGATGTGGACATCACCAGAATGGATACACCCACATGTAATAAACACACATGGAAGGTATGGAGGACCAAAGAAGTTGATTGGGGACCAAGCCTAAGTCTTCCCAATGTTCTCCATCAGGCCACCACGTCACCTTTGGTGCAAGGAAAGAAAGAGTCCATGTCCAACACGTTTTGGAGGCTGGATTCGGACTGCAGAACAGCACCAACTTGTGACGGACACCACGGTCGCATACGGACTCGGATAGGGACGTTCAAGTACTTCGTGGAAAGCTTATGAAGTCTAGTTTCATATGGATCCGGACTCAAGTCCATATCTCTCCTGATTCGTCCGCAATGACCAAAATACTACCGACTGGTTTTCTGTCTAAAGGTGCTGCGACATCTTAATTTGGCCCGATGGGCTTTGTATCAAGTCGGGTCCATTAGGGACGCGTCCTAGGGTTGGAGTGCGACTCAAACACCCTCTTGGTCGTCCTCCTAGGTATTAATAAGGGTTAGAGCCGCCATGAACAGATTGGGGGTTTTTGTTTTGTTGAAAGTTTAGCCATTGCTACTTCCTTGTAGACGCGTGTGTCGACTAGACCATCCGTTCTACTCGATTCGGAACCCCACCTTGTTGATTCCAGATTGGTTATTATCTCCATATTTGCAATTGAGTTGCTTGTTCTACTTGTTCTTGCTGGTTCTTCGATTGCTTGCAGGACAGGTGCCCTAGTGGCCGGGTGTCGCGCTCCACAAGATCGCGGCAGCCATTGGAGGTGGTGTATCGGTTGCTAAGGCGCAACGTCCTTGGAAGGCTGTAGTCGGGCCGTGAACGTCGCCTCCATCTCAAATCGAGTTATCCCCCGCCTCTCATCGAAAGATCGGGAACAAACCCTAGCGGGTTCACATTAGTTGGTAATCAGAGCAAGGTTTATCGGTGAGAGACTTATCTTTGCTATTTTTTTTTCCTATAGTCCAGAAAAACCAAAAAAAAAGGTACATTAGTTTGCCGGCAATCCTATAAACCCTTTGAGCCTTTGCTGGTACTACTTAGTTAGGGCTTGTTGAGTTTTCGGTTGCATCGGTTGCGTCGTGTTGCTGGTCTTAGTTTAGTCCTTTAGAGTTTCGAGTTCTTGTCACCTCTTTTTGTCTCGGAGTTTCAACTCATCAGTGGAAGAAAACTTTCATTGTTTCTGTGTTCGGTCTCCGATTTGCGAGTTTTAGTACAATCTGGAAAGCGTAACTCGTGATCTTTCCAACGGATCTGACCTGGGTCACAAACTCCATCTAAGTGCTCCAGAATCGACTTGGAGATTTGTGCGTCTGGCTGCGTGAAACAAGTTTCGTCAATCTGAGTTGGTAGCAGCTATATGCAGTAATCCTGTTGCGTTGTTTGTCAAACAAAGGATTTTAGTCCTCTACAAAAAAAAAGAAGAAAAAAAGAAAACAAAGTGAAAAAAATAGAAAAGAAAAGAAAAGAAACGAAAAAGAAGAAAGGGGCTGATCCATCTTTTGTGTTCCTGCTGTTTCGGTTGGTGCTTTGTGACTTCATTTGTGTCCAGGCTCGCGCCTCTAGTACGGTCTATGCTAGGACCAGCACAGTACCACCGTTGAACAATTATTCAGCTTGCTTTTCTGACTAACGTGGTGCTAGTATTTTCCCTTGATCAGCCCACCTACAGCTCCACATACTCGACTATAGCTTGACAGCTTTCTGTTGCTAAGGCACCGATACACTTCTTTCAAGGTGCTTGACTTGTTGGTTGCCGACTCATCCTGTTTTGCTTGGTAAGAACTGGTAAGAGCTCGTATTAAACAAGTTGAGTTTGAGAGAATTACAACCGACACATTCTAGTAGTTGACAGGAGGATACATATTATTTTTGTGTTCTTATTTTCTACTGATCATGGCAGGTGATACAGTGATTTTTGAGCGGAGCAAACAACAACAAAATATTCTGGACATTATTCAATGCTTGCCTTTATATCCTGGTGAGTTTGATCCTAAAGCTTACATTGATTGGGAGCTAAAAGTAGATAATGAATTTGATGAGCATGACCTGTCGGAGAAACAAATGATTTATATTGCCTCTAATATTTTAACAGAAAATGCTTTGCTAGAATGGAAATATATTTGTAGGCATAACATTATTCCGCAAACTTGGAAAGAATTCAAAATACATTTTAGAGATGCCTATATTCCTGCATATTATGTTGATCATTTGCTTACCAAACTAGAGAAATTAAAACAGGGTAGTAGGACTGTGAAACAATACTACCATGATTTTAAAATTTGTGTCATGTTTGGTGGATTGGATGAATGCATGGAAGATGTTATGAATAGGTTCATGAGAGGGCTCAATTCTGAAATTCGAAACTTGTTAATTGGCAAGTCCTATTGCTATATTGGTCAATTGTTTTGTCTTCCTCTCCATGCTGAAAAAGAAATTCTTTCATTTGTGAATACTTGCAAGAATGATGTGACTCATAGTGTCCAAACTTTGTCCACTCTACATGCTAACAAAGAGCAACGAATAGTGGAACCTGCTGCTGATTCAACTTTTTCACAAGATGAATTACTTGTTGTTTCTTATGATAAAGAGGACTTGTGTGCTAATACTTCTTTTACTCATATACCAGAATTAATGAATAAGTGTGATATTTTTGGTTTGGAACCATACGAGTGTGCTGTAGATAATCCTTCTCATCCTATTACTTGTGTACAAGATGAACTGAAATTGTTGTCTTCTTTAAATACTTTGGGTTATATTGAATTTAATATTCTGTGTAATCTAAATTGTCTAAAAGAGAAGGTTCAATTAGATTCTAATTTGCCATGTTTAAATCATTGTTCGCTTCATGCAATTGGAAAAAATGACATCAAAGGAGAATATTTGGTGCATAAAGTGTATATCTGTTCTAATCTGAAATATCCTTTTGGGCTACAATACCATGAGCAAATAGGGGGCTGCATTAACACTAATAATATCTTGCAAAGTTTTTCTAGTTTTTCTCTTATGCAACAGGATCAGCCTGAAGAACGGGAGCATTATTTATTGTGCCCATGCAGCATAGTCGTCGCTCCATGTTCCAACAACAAAGCAAGCACCTTTGAATGCCGTTGGAGCAAGTCGAGGACGACTTGCAGCCAAGAAGGGGAGAATGATGTGGACATCACCAGAATGGATACACCCACATGTAATAAACACACATGGAAGGTATGGAGGACCAAAGAAGTTGATTGGGGACCAAGCCTAAGTCTTCCCAATGTTCTCCATCAGGCCACCACGTCACCTTTGGTGCAAGGAAAGAAAGAGTCCATGTCCAACACGTTTTGGAGGCTGGATTCGGACTGCAGAACAGCACCAACTTGTGACGGACACCACGGTCGCATACGGACTCGGATAGGGACGTTCAAGTACTTCGTGGAAAGCTTATGAAGTCTAGTTTCATATGGATCCGGACTCAAGTCCATATCTCTCCTGATTCGTCCGCAATGACCAAAATACTACCGACTGGTTTTCTGTCTAAAGGTGCTGCGACATCTTAATTTGGCCCGATGGGCTTTGTATCAAGTCGGGTCCATTAGGGACGCGTCCTAGGGTTGGAGTGCGACTCAAACACCCTCTTGGTCGTCCTCCTAGGTATTAATAAGGGTTAGAGCCGCCATGAACAGATTGGGGGTTTTTGTTTTGTTGAAAGTTTAGCCATTGCTACTTCCTTGTAGACGCGTGTGTCGACTAGACCATCCGTTCTACTCGATTCGGAACCCCACCTTGTTGATTCCAGATTGGTTATTATCTCCATATTTGCAATTGAGTTGCTTGTTCTACTTGTTCTTGCTGGTTCTTCGATTGCTTGCAGGACAGGTGCCCTAGTGGCCGGGTGTCGCGCTCCACAAGATCGCGGCAGCCATTGGAGGTGGTGTATCGGTTGCTAAGGCGCAACGTCCTTGGAAGGCTGTAGTCGGGCCGTGAACGTCGCCTCCATCTCAAATCGAGTTATCCCCCGCCTCTCATCGAAAGATCGGGAACAAACCCTAGCGGGTTCACATTAGTTGGTAATCAGAGCAAGGTTTATCGGTGAGAGACTTATCTTTGCTATTTTTTTTTCCTATAGTCCAGAAAAACCAAAAAAAAAGGTACATTAGTTTGCCGGCAATCCTATAAACCCTTTGAGCCTTTGCTGGTACTACTTAGTTAGGGCTTGTTGAGTTTTCGGTTGCATCGGTTGCGTCGTGTTGCTGGTCTTAGTTTAGTCCTTTAGAGTTTCGAGTTCTTGTCACCTCTTTTTGTCTCGGAGTTTCAACTCATCAGTGGAAGAAAACTTTCATTGTTTCTGTGTTCGGTCTCCGATTTGCGAGTTTTAGTACAATCTGGAAAGCGTAACTCGTGATCTTTCCAACGGATCTGACCTGGGTCACAAACTCCATCTAAGTGCTCCAGAATCGACTTGGAGATTTGTGCGTCTGGCTGCGTGAAACAAGTTTCGTCAATCTGAGTTGGTAGCAGCTATATGCAGTAATCCTGTTGCGTTGTTTGTCAAACAAAGGATTTTAGTCCTCTACAAAAAAAAAAGAAGAAAAAAAGAAAACAAAGTGAAAAAAATAGAAAAGAAAAGAAAAGAAACGAAAAAGAAGAAAGGGGCTGATCCATCTTTTGTGTTCCTGCTGTTTCGGTTGGTGCTTTGTGACTTCATTTGTGTCCAGGCTCGCGCCTCTAGTACGGTCTATGCTAGGACCAGCACAGTACCACCGTTGAACAATTATTCAGCTTGCTTTTCTGACTAACGTGGTGCTAGTATTTTCCCTTGATCAGCCCACCTACAGCTCCACATACTCGACTATAGCTTGACAGCTTTCTGTTGCTAAGGCACCGATACACTTCTTTCAAGGTGCTTGACTTGTTGGTTGCCGACTCATCCTGTTTTGCTTGGTAAGAACTGGTAAGAGCTCGTATTAAACAAGTTGAGTTTGAGAGAATTACAACCGACACATTCTAGTAGTTGACAGGAGGATACATATTATTTTTGTGTTCTTATTTTCTACTGATCATGGCAGGTGATACAGTGATTTTTGAGCGGAGCAAACAACAACAAAATATTCTGGACATTATTCAATGCTTGCCTTTATATCCTGGTGAGTTTGATCCTAAAGCTTACATTGATTGGGAGCTAAAAGTAGATAATGAATTTGATGAGCATGACCTGTCGGAGAAACAAATGATTTATATTGCCTCTAATATTTTAACAGAAAATGCTTTGCTAGAATGGAAATATATTTGTAGGCATAACATTATTCCGCAAACTTGGAAAGAATTCAAAATACATTTTAGAGATGCCTATATTCCTGCATATTATGTTGATCATTTGCTTACCAAACTAGAGAAATTAAAACAGGGTAGTAGGACTGTGAAACAATACTACCATGATTTTAAAATTTGTGTCATGTTTGGTGGATTGGATGAATGCATGGAAGATGTTATGAATAGGTTCATGAGAGGGCTCAATTCTGAAATTCGAAACTTGTTAATTGGCAAGTCCTATTGCTATATTGGTCAATTGTTTTGTCTTCCTCTCCATGCTGAAAAAGAAATTCTTTCATTTGTGAATACTTGCAAGAATGATGTGACTCATAGTGTCCAAACTTTGTCCACTCTACATGCTAACAAAGAGCAACGAATAGTGGAACCTGCTGCTGATTCAACTTTTTCACAAGATGAATTACTTGTTGTTTCTTATGATAAAGAGGACTTGTGTGCTAATACTTCTTTTACTCATATACCAGAATTAATGAATAAGTGTGATATTTTTGGTTTGGAACCATACGAGTGTGCTGTAGATAATCCTTCTCATCCTATTACTTGTGTACAAGATGAACTGAAATTGTTGTCTTCTTTAAATACTTTGGGTTATATTGAATTTAATATTCTGTGTAATCTAAATTGTCTAAAAGAGAAGGTTCAATTAGATTCTAATTTGCCATGTTTAAATCATTGTTCGCTTCATGCAATTGGAAAAAATGACATCAAAGGAGAATATTTGGTGCATAAAGTGTATATCTGTTCTAATCTGAAATATCCTTTTGGGCTACAATACCATGAGCAAATAGGGGGCTGCATTAACACTAATAATATCTTGCAAAGTTTTTCTAGTTTTTCTCTTATGCAACAGGATCAGCCTGAAGAACGGGAGCATTATTTATTGTGCCCATGCAGCATAGTCGTCGCTCCATGTTCCAACAACAAAGCAAGCACCTTTGAATGCCGTTGGAGCAAGTCGAGGACGACTTGCAGCCAAGAAGGGGAGAATGATGTGGACATCACCAGAATGGATACACCCACATGTAATAAACACACATGGAAGGTATGGAGGACCAAAGAAGTTGATTGGGGACCAAGCCTAAGTCTTCCCAATGTTCTCCATCAGGCCACCACGTCACCTTTGGTGCAAGGAAAGAAAGAGTCCATGTCCAACACGTTTTGGAGGCTGGATTCGGACTGCAGAACAGCACCAACTTGTGACGGACACCACGGTCGCATACGGACTCGGATAGGGACGTTCAAGTACTTCGTGGAAAGCTTATGAAGTCTAGTTTCATATGGATCCGGACTCAAGTCCATATCTCTCCTGATTCGTCCGCAATGACCAAAATACTACCGACTGGTTTTCTGTCTAAAGGTGCTGCGACATCTTAATTTGGCCCGATGGGCTTTGTATCAAGTCGGGTCCATTAGGGACGCGTCCTAGGGTTGGAGTGCGACTCAAACACCCTCTTGGTCGTCCTCCTAGGTATTAATAAGGGTTAGAGCCGCCATGAACAGATTGGGGGTTTTTGTTTTGTTGAAAGTTTAGCCATTGCTACTTCCTTGTAGACGCGTGTGTCGACTAGACCATCCGTTCTACTCGATTCGGAACCCCACCTTGTTGATTCCAGATTGGTTATTATCTCCATATTTGCAATTGAGTTGCTTGTTCTACTTGTTCTTGCTGGTTCTTCGATTGCTTGCAGGACAGGTGCCCTAGTGGCCGGGTGTCGCGCTCCACAAGATCGCGGCAGCCATTGGAGGTGGTGTATCGGTTGCTAAGGCGCAACGTCCTTGGAAGGCTGTAGTCGGGCCGTGAACGTCGCCTCCATCTCAAATCGAGTTATCCCCCGCCTCTCATCGAAAGATCGGGAACAAACCCTAGCGGGTTCACATTAGTTGGTAATCAGAGCAAGGTTTATCGGTGAGAGACTTATCTTTGCTATTTTTTTTTCCTATAGTCCAGAAAAACCAAAAAAAAAGGTACATTAGTTTGCCGGCAATCCTATAAACCCTTTGAGCCTTTGCTGGTACTACTTAGTTAGGGCTTGTTGAGTTTTCGGTTGCATCGGTTGCGTCGTGTTGCTGGTCTTAGTTTAGTCCTTTAGAGTTTCGAGTTCTTGTCACCTCTTTTTGTCTCGGAGTTTCAACTCATCAGTGGAAGAAAACTTTCATTGTTTCTGTGTTCGGTCTCCGATTTGCGAGTTTTAGTACAATCTGGAAAGCGTAACTCGTGATCTTTCCAACGGATCTGACCTGGGTCACAAACTCCATCTAAGTGCTCCAGAATCGACTTGGAGATTTGTGCGTCTGGCTGCGTGAAACAAGTTTCGTCAATCTGAGTTGGTAGCAGCTATATGCAGTAATCCTGTTGCGTTGTTTGTCAAACAAAGGATTTTAGTCCTCTACAAAAAAAAAGAAGAAAAAAAGAAAACAAAGTGAAAAAAATAGAAAAGAAAAGAAAAGAAACGAAAAAGAAGAAAGGGGCTGATCCATCTTTTGTGTTCCTGCTGTTTCGGTTGGTGCTTTGTGACTTCATTTGTGTCCAGGCTCGCGCCTCTAGTACGGTCTATGCTAGGACCAGCACAGTACCACCGTTGAACAATTATTCAGCTTGCTTTTCTGACTAACGTGGTGCTAGTATTTTCCCTTGATCAGCCCACCTACAGCTCCACATACTCGACTATAGCTTGACAGCTTTCTGTTGCTAAGGCACCGATACACTTCTTTCAAGGTGCTTGACTTGTTGGTTGCCGACTCATCCTGTTTTGCTTGCCGACTCACCGACTCATCTTGAGCTCGTATTACCAGTTCTTACCAAGCAAAACAGGATGAGTCGGCAACCAACAAGTCAAGCACCTTGAAAGAAGTGTATCGGTGCCTTAGCAACAGAAAACTGTCAAGCTATAGTCGAGTATGTGGAGCTGTAGGTGGGCTGATCAAGGGAAAATACTAGCACCACGTTAGTCAGAAAAGCAAGCTGAATAATTGTTCAACGGTGGTACTGTGCTGGTCCTAGCATAGACCGTACTAGAGGCGCGAGCCTGGACACAAATGAAGTCACAAAGCACCAACCGAAACAGCAGGAACACAAAAGATGGATCAGCCCCTTTCTTCTTTTTCGTTTCTTTTCTTTTCTTTTCTGTTTTTTTTCACTTTGTTTTCTGTTCTTCTTCTTCTTTTTTTTTGTAGAGGACTAAAATCCTTTGTTTGACAAACAACGCAACAGGATTACTGCATATAGCTGCTACCAACTCAGATTGACGAAACTTGTTTCACGCAGCCAGACGCACAAATCTCCAAGTCGATTCTGGAGCACTTAGATGGAATTTGTGACCCATGTCAGATCCGTTGGAAAGATCACGAGTTACGCTTTCCAGATTGTACTAAAACTCGCAAATCGGAGACTGGACACAGAAACAATGAAAGTTTTCTTCCACTGATGAATTGAAACTCCGAGACAAAAAGAGGTGACAAGAACTCGAAACTCTAAAGGACTAAACTAAGACCAGCAACACGACGCAACCGATGCAATCGAAAATTCAACAAGCCCTAACTAAGCAGTGCTAGCAAAGGCTCAAACGAGTTTATAGGATTGAAGGAAAACTAATCTACTATTTTTTTTTGGCTTTTCTGGACTATAGGAAAAATAAAACAGCAAAGAATTAGAAGTCTCTCACCGATAAACCTTGCTCTGATACCAACTAATGTGAACCCGCTAGGGTTTTGTCCCGATCTTTCGATGAGAGGCGGGGGATAACTCGATTTGAGATGGAGGCGACGTTCACGGCCCGACTACAGCCTTCCAAGGACGCTGCGCCTTAGCAACCGATACACCACCTCCAATGGCTGCCGCGATCTTGTGGAGCGCGACACCCGGCCACTAGGGCACCTGTCCTGCAAGCAATCGAAGAACCAGCAAGAACAAGTAGAACAAGCAACTCAATTGCAAATATGGAGATAATAACCAATCTGGAATCAACAAGGTGGGGTTCCGAATCGAGTAGAACGGATGGTCTAGTCGACACACGCGTCTACAAGGAAGTAGCAATGGCTAAACTTTCAACAAAACAAAAACCCCCAATCTGTTCATGGCGGCTCTAACCCTTATTAATACCTAGGAGGACGACCAAGAGGGTGTTTGAGTCGCACTCCAACCCTAGGATGCGTCCCTAATGGACCCGACTTGATACAAAGCCCATCGGGCCAAATTAATATGTCGCAGCACCTTTAGACAGAAAACCAGTCGGTAGTACTTTGGTCATTGCGGACGAATCACGAGAGATAGGGACTTGAGTCCGGATCCATATGAAACTAGATTTCATAAGCTTTCCACGAAGTACTTGAACGTCTCTATCCGAGTCCGTATGCGACCGTGGTGTCCGTCACAAGTTGGTGCTGTTCTGCAGTCCGAATCCAGCCTCCAAAACGTGTTGGACATGGACTCTTTCTTTCCTTGCACCAAAAGTGACGTGGTGGCCTGATGGAGAACATTGGGAAGACTTAGGCTTGGTCCCCAATCAACTTCTTTGGTCCTCCATACCTTCCATGTGTGTTTATTACATGTGGGTGTATCCATTCTGGTGATGTCCACATCAGGGGTGGATCGGCTGCGTTCGTTGCTAAAAAATCCGACGCGACTTAACTGAATGAACTTGTGCATTAATATCACCGGTTCGGCCCATTTTGCATCGAAGTTCGTGCAGTAACGAAAGAGACCGAAACGACCAAAAACATGAGTTTGGGGTCCAATGGGGTGGATCGGCTGCGTTCGTGGCTAAAAATTCCGACGCGACGTCATTGCACGAACTTGTGCATTAATGGCACCAGTTCGGCTTATTTTGCACCAAAGTTCGTGCAGTAACGAAACGGTCTGAAATAACCCAAAACATGAGTTTGGGGTCCGATGGGGTGGATCGGCTGCGTTCGTTGCTAAAAATTCCGACGCAACCTCGTTGCATGAATATTTGCACTAACATCACCAGTTCAGCCCATTTTGCATCGAAGTTCGTGCAGTAACGAAACGGTCTGAAACAACCCAAAACATGAGTTTGGGGTCCAATGGGTGGATCGGGTCCGTTCGTTGCGGAAAATTCTGACGCAACTTAACTGAGTGAACTTGTGCATGAATATCACCAGTTCGGCCCGTTTTGCATCGAACTTCGTGCAGTAACGAAAGAGTCCGAAACAAACCAAAACCTGAGTTTGGGGTCCAATGGGGTGGATCGGCTGAGTTCGTTGCTAAAAATTCCTACGCGACGTCATTGCACGAACTTGTGCACTAATGGCACCTGTTCGGCTCATTTTGCACCAAAGTTCGTGCAGTAACGAAACGGTCTGAAATAACCCAAAACATGAGTTTGGGGTCCGATGGGGTGGATCGGCTGCGTTCGTTGCTAAAAATTCCGACGCAACTTCGTTGCATGAAGTTTTGCACTAACATCACCAGTTCGGCCCATTTTGCACCGAAGTTCGTGCAGTAACGAAACGGTCTGAAACAACCCAAAACATGAGTTTGGGGTCTAATGTGTGGATCGGGTGCGTTCGTTGCGGAAAATTCTGACGCAACTCAACTGAATGAACTTGTGCATTAATATCACCAGTTCGGCCCATTTTGCATCGAAGTTCGTGCAGTAACGAAAGAGTCCGAAACAACCCAAAACATAAGTTTGGGGTCCAATGGGGTGGATCGGCTGCGTTCGTTGCTAAAAATTCCTACGCGACGTCATTGCACTAACTTGTGCATTAATGGAACCTGTTCGGTTCATTTTGCACAAAAGTTCGTGCAGTAACGAAACGGTCTGAAACAACCCAAAACATGAGTTTGGGGTCCGATGGGGTGGATCGGCTGCGTTCGTTGCTAAAAATTCCAACGAAACTTCGTTGCATTAACTTTTGCAGTAACATCACCGGTTCGGCCCATTTTGCACCGAAGTTCGAGCAGCAACGAACCGGTGTGAAACGACGCAAAACATGGGTCTGGGGTCCAATAGGGTGGATCGGGGGCGTTCGTTGCAAAAAATACCGACGCGACGTCGTTGCACGATCTTGTGCATTAATTGCACCAGTTCAGAACATTTTGCACCGAAGTTTGTGCAGTAACGAAACAGTCCGAAACGACCCAAAACATGAGTTTGGGGTCCAATGGGGTGGATCGGCTGCGTTCGTTGCTAAAAAATCCGACGCGACTTAACTGAATGAACTTGTGCATTAATATCACCAGTTCGGCCCATTTTGCATCGAAGTTCGTGTAGTAACGAAAGAGACCGAAACGACCAAAAACATGAGTTTGGGGTCCAATGGGGTGGATCGGCTGCGTTCGTGGCTAAAAATTCCGACGCGACGTCATTGCACGAACTTGTGCATTAATGGCACCAGTTCGGCTTATTTTGCACCAAAGTTCGTGCAGTAACGAAACGGTCTGAAATAACCCAAAACATGAGTTTGGGGTCCGATGGGGTGGATCGGCTGCGTTCGTTGCTAAAAATTCCGACGCAACTTCGTTGCATGAAGTTTTGCACTAACATCACCAGTTCGGCCCATTTTGCACCGAAGTTCGTGCAGTAACGAAACGGTCTAAAACAACCCAAAACATGAGTTTGGGGTCCAATGGGTGGATCGGGTACGTTCATTGCGGAAAATTCTGACGCAACTTAATTGAATGAACTTGTTCATTAATATCACCAGTTCGGCCCATTTTGCATCGAAGTTCGTGCAGTAACGAAAGAGTCCGAAACAACCCAAAACATGAGTTTGGGGTCCAATGGGGTGGATCGGCTGCGTTCGTTGCTAAAAATTCCTACGCGACGTCATTGCACGAACTTGTGCATTAATGGCACCTGTTCGGCTCATTTTGCACCAAAGTTCGTGCAGTAACGAAACGGTCTGAAACAACCCAAAACATGAGTTTGGGGTCCAATGGGTGGATCGGGTACGTTCATTGCGGAAAATTCTGACGCAACTTAACTGAATGAACTTGTTCATTAATATCACCAGTTCGGCCCATTTTGCATCGAAGTTCGTGCAGTAACGAAAGAGTCCGAAACAACCCAAAACATGAGTTTGGGGTCCAATGGGGTGGATCGGCTGCGTTCGTTGCTAAAAATTCCTACGCGACGTCATTGCACGAACTTGTGCATTAATGGCACCTGTTCGGCTCATTTTGCACTAAAGTTCGTGCAGTAACGAAACGTTCTGAAACAACCCAAAACATGAGTTTGGGGTCCGATGGGGTGGATCGGCTGCGTTCGTTGCTAAAACTTCCGACGAAACTTCGTTGCAAGAACTTTTGCAGTAACATCATCGGTTCGGCCCATTTTGCACCGAAGTTCGAGCAGCAACGAACCGGTCTGAAACGACGCAAAACATGGGTCTGGGGACCAATAGGGTGGATCGGGGGCGTTCGTTGCAAAATATACCGACGCGACGTCGTTGCACGATCTTGTGCATTAATTGCACCAGTTCAAAACGTTTTGCACCGAAGTTTGTGCAGTAACGAAACAGTCCGAAACGACCCAAAACATGAGTTTGGGGTCCAATGGGGTGGATCGGCTGCGTTCGTTGCTAAAAAATCCGACGCGACATAACTGAATGAACTTGTGCATTAATATCACCAGTTCGGCCCATTTTGCATCGAAGTTCGTGCAGTAACGAAAGAGTCCGAAACGACCAAAAACATGAGTTTGGGTCCAATGGGGTGGATCGGCTGCGTTCGTGGCTAAAAATTCTGACGCGACGTCATTGCACGAACTTGTGCATTAATGGCACCAGTTCGGCTTATTTTGCACCAAAGTTCGTGCAGTAACGAAACGGTCTGAAATAACCCAAAACATGAGTTTGGGGTCCGATGGGGTGGATCGGCTGCGTTCGTTGCTAAAAATTCCGACGCAACTTCGTTGCATGAATATTTGCACTAACATCACCAGTTCGGCCCATTTTGCATCGAAGTTCGTGCAGTAACGAAACGGTCTGAAACAACCCAAAACATGAGTTTGTGGTCCAATGGGTGCATCGGGTGCGTTCGTTGCGGAAAATTCTGACGCAACTTAACTGAATGAACTTGTGCATTAATATCACCAGTTCGGCCCGTTTTGCATCGAAGTTCGTGCAGTAACGAAAGAGTCCGAAACAACCCAAAACATGAGTTTGGGGTCCAATGGGGTGGATCGGCTGCGTTCGTTGCTAAAAATTCCTACGCGACGTCATTGCACGAACTTGTGCACTAATGGCACCTGTTCGGCTCATTTTGCACCAAAGTTCGTGCAGTAACGAAACGGTCTGAAATAACCCAAAACATGAGTTTGGGGTCCGATGGGGTGGATCGGCTACGTTCGTTGCTAAAAATTCCTACGCGACGTCATTGCACTAACTTGTGCATTAATGGAACCTGTTCGGTTCATTTTGCACCGAAGTTCGTGCAGTAACGAAACGGTCTGAAACAATCCAAAACATGAGTTTGGGGTCCAATGGGTGGATCGGGTACGTTCATTGCGGAAAATTCTGACGCAACTTAACTGAATGAACTTGTTCATTAATATCACCAGTTCGGCCCATTTTGCATCGAAGTTCGTGCAGTAACGAAAGAGTCCGAAACAACCCAAAACATGAGTTTGGGGTCCAATGGGGTGGATCGGCTGCGTTCGTTGCTAAAAATTCCTACGCGACGTCATTGCACGAACTTGTGCATTAATGGCACCTGTTCGGCTCATTTTGCACCAAAGTTCGTGCAGTAACGAAACGGTCTGAAACAACCCAAAACATGAGTTTGGGGTCCAATGGGTGGATCGGGTACGTTCATTGCGGAAAATTCTGACGCAACTTAACTGAATGAACTTGTTCATTAATATCACCAGTTCGGCCCATTTTGCATCGAAGTTCGTGCAGTAACGAAAGAGTCCGAAACAACCCAAAACATGAGTTTGGGGTCCAATGGGGTGGATCGGCTGCGTTCGTTGCTAAAAATTCCTACGCGACGTCATTGCACGAACTTGTGCATTAATGGCACCTGTTCGGCTCATTTTGCACCAAAGTTCGTGCAGTAACGAAACGGTCTGAAACAACCCAAAACATGAGTTTGGGGTCCAATGGGTGGATCGGGTACGTTCATTGCGGAAAATTCTGACGCAACTTAACTGAATGAACTTGTTCATTAATATCACCAGTTCGGCCCATTTTGCATCGAAGTTCGTGCAGTAACGAAAGAGTCCGAAACAACCCAAAACATGAGTTTGGGGTCCAATGGGGTGGATCGGCTGCGTTCGTTGCTAAAAATTCCTACGCGACGTCATTGCACGAACTTGTGCATTAATGGCACCTGTTCGGCTCATTTTGCACCAAAGTTCGTGCAGTAACGAAACGGTCTGAAACAACCCAAAACATGAGTTTGGGGTCCAATGGGTGGATCGGGTACGTTCATTGCGGAAAATTATGACGCAACTTAACTGAATGAACTTGTTCATTAATATCACCAGTTCGGCCCATTTTGCATCGAAGTTCGTGCAGTAACGAAAGAGTCCGAAACAACCCAAAACATGAGTTTGGGGTCCAATGGGGTGGATCGGCTGCGTTCGTTGCTAAAAATTCCTACGCGACGTCATTGCACGAACTTGTGCATTAATGGCACCTGTTCGGCTCATTTTGCACCAAAGTTCGTGCAGTAATGAAACGGTCTGAAACAACCCAAAACATGAGTTTGGGGTCCAATGGGTGGATCGGGTACGTTCATTGCGGAAAATTCTGACGCAACTTAACTGAATGAACTTGTTCATTAATATCACCAGTTCGGCCCATTTTGCATCGAAGTTCGTGCAGTAACGAAAGAGTCCGAAACAACCCAAAACATGAGTTTGGGGTCCAATGGGGTGGATCGGCTGCGTTCGTTGCTAAAAATTCCTACGCGACGTCATTGCACGAACTTGTGCATTAATGGCACCTGTTCGGTTCATTTTGCACCAAAGTTCGTGCTGTAACGAAACGGTCTGAAACAACCCAAAACATGAGTTTGCAGTCCAATGGGGTGGATCGGCTGCGTTCGTTGCTAAAAATTCCGACGCGACTTCGTTGCATGAACTTTTGCAGTAACATCACCGGTTCGGCCCATTTTGCACCGAAGTTCATGCTGCAACGAAACGGTCCGAAACAACCCAAAACATGAGTTTGAAGTGCAATGGGGTCGATCGGCAGCGTTCGTTGCTCAAAATTCCGACGAGAGTTCGTTGCATGAACTTGTGCATTAATGGCACCAGTTCGCTCATTTTGCACCGAAGTTCGTGCAGTAACGAAACAGTCTGAAACAACCCGAAACATGAGTTTGCAGTCCAATGGGGTGGATCGGCTGCGTTCGTTGCTAAAAAATCCGACGCGACTTAACTGAATGAACTTGTGCATTAATTTCACCAGTTCGGCCCATTTTGCATCGAAGTTCGTGCAGTAATGAAAGAGACCGAAACGACCAAAAACATGAGTTTGGGGTCCAATGGGGTGGATCGGCTGCGTTCGTGGCTAAAACTTCCGACGCGACATCATTGCACGAACTAGTGCATTAATGGCACCAGTTCGGCTTATTTTGCACCAAAGTTCGTGCAGTAACGAAACTGTCTAAAATAACCCAAAACATGAGTTTGGGGTCCGATGGGGTGGATCGGCTGCGTTCGTTGCTAAACATTCCGACGCAACTTCGTTGCATGAACTTTTGCACTAACATCACCAGTTCGGCCCATTTTGCACCGAAGTTCGTGCAGTAACGAAACGGTCTGAAACAACCCAAAACATGAGTTTGGGGTCTAATGGGTGGATCGGGTGCGTTCGTTGCGGAAAATTCTGACGCAACTTAACTGAATGAACTTGTGCATTAATATCACCAGTTCGGCCCATTTTGCATCGAAGTTCGTGCAGTAACGAAAGAGTCCGAAACAACCCAAAACATGAGTTTGGGGTCCAATGGGGTGGATCGGCTGCGTTCGTTGCTAAAAATTCCTACGCGACGTCATTGCACGAACTTGTGCATTAATGGCACCTGTTCGGCTCATTTTGCACCAAAGTTCGTGCAGTAACGAAACGGTCTGAAATAACCCAAAACATGAGTTTGGGGTCCGATGGGGTGGATCTGCTACGTTCGTTGCTAAAAATTCCGACGCAACTTCGTTGCATGAACTTTTGCACTAACATGACCAGTTCGGCCCATTTTGCACCGAAGTTCATGCAGTAACGAAACGGTCTGAAACAACCCAAAACATGAGTTTGGGGTCTAATGGGTGGATCGGGTGCGTTCGTTGCGGAAAATTCTGACGCAACTCAACTGAATGAACTTGTGCATTAATATCACCAGTTCGGCCCATTTTGCATCGAAGTTCGTGCAGTAACGAAAGAGTCCGAAACAACCCAAAACATAAGTTTGGGGTCCAATGGGGTGGATCGGCTGCGTTCGTTGCTAAAAATTCCTACGCGACGTCATTGCACTAACTTGTGCATTAATGGAACCTGTTCGGTTCATTTTGCACCAAAGTTCGTGCAGTAACGAAACGGTCTGAAACAACCCAAAACATGAGTTTGGGGTCCGATGGGGTGGATCGGCTGCGTTCGTTGCTAAAAATTCCAACGAAACTTCGTTGCATGAACTTTTGCAGTAACATCACCGGTTCGGCCCATTTTGCACCGAAGTTCGAGCAGCAACGAACCGGTCTGAAACGACGCAAAACATGGGTCTGGGGTCCAATAGGGTGATCGGGGGCGTTCGTTGCAAAAAATACCGACGCGACGTCGTTGCACGATCTTGTGCATTAATTGCACCAGTTCAGAACGTTTTGCACCGAAGTTTGTGCAGTAACGAAACAGTCCGAAACGACCCAAAAGATGAGTTTGGGGTCCAATGGGGTGGATCGGCTGCGTTCGTTGCTAAAAAAATCCGACGCGACTTAACTGAATGAACTTGTGCATTAATATCACCAGTTCGGCCCATTTTGCATCGAAGTTCGTGTAGTAACGAAAGAGACCGAAACGACCAAAAACATGAGTTTGGGGTCCAATGGGGTGGATCGGCTGCGTTCGTGGCTAAAAATTCCGACGCGACGTCATTGCACGAACTTGTGCATTAATGGCACCAGTTCGGCTTATTTTGCACCAAAGTTCGTGCAGTAACGAAACGGTCTGAAATAACCCAAAACATGAGTTTGGGGTCCGATGGGGTGGATCGGCTGCGTTCGTTGCTAAAAATTCCGACGCAACTTCGTTGCATGAAGTTTTGCACTAACATCACCAGTTCGGCCCATTTTGCACCGAAGTTCGTGCAGTAACGAAACGGTCTGAAACAACCCAAAACATGAGTTTGGGGTCCAATGGGTGGATCGGGTACGTTCATTGCGGAAAATTCTGACGCAACTTAACTGAATGAACTTGTTCATTAATATCACCAGTTCGGCCCATTTTGCATCGAAGTTCGTGCAGTAACGAAAGAGTCCGAAACAACCCAAAACATAAGTTTGGGGTCCAATGGGGTGGATCGGCTGCGTTCGTTGCTAAAAATTCCTACGCGACGTCATTGCACGAACTTGTGCACTAATGGCACTTGTTCGGCTCATTTTGCACCAAAGTTCGTGCAGTAACGAAACGGTCTGAAATAACCCAAAACATGAGTTTGGGGTCCGATGGGGTGGATCTGCTACGTTCGTTGCTAAAAATTCCGACGCAACTTCGTTGCATGAACTTTTGCACTAACATGACCAGTTCGGCCCATTTTGCACCGAAGTTCATGCAGTAACGAAACGGTCTGAAACAACCCAAAACATGAGTTTGGGGTCTAATGGGTGGATCGGGTGCGTTCGTTGCGGAAAATTCTGACGCAACTCAACTGAATGAACTTGTGCATTAATATCACCAGTTCGGCCCATTTTGCACCGAAGTTCGAGCAGCAACGAACCGGTCTGAAACGACGCAAAACATGGGTCTGGGGTCCAATAGGGTGGATCGGGGGCGTTCGTTGCAAAAAATACCGACGCGACGTCGTTGCACGATCTTGTGCATTAATTGCACCAGTTCAGAACGTTTTGCACCGAAGTTTGTGCAGTAACAAAACAGTCCGAAACGACCCAAAAGATGAGTTTGGGGTCCAATGGGGTGGATCGGCTGCGTTCGTTGCTAAAAAATCCGACGCGACTTAACTGAATGAACTTGTGCATTAATATCACCAGTTCGGCCCATTTTGCATCGAAGTTCGTGTAGTAACGAAAGAGACCGAAACGACCAAAAACATGAGTTTGGGGTCCAATGGGGTGGATCGGCTGCGTTCGTGGCTAAAACTTCCGACGCGACATCATTGCACGAACTAGTGCATTAATGGCACCAGTTCGGCTTATTTTGCACCAAAGTTCGTGCAGTAACGAAACTGTCTAAAATAACCCAAAACATGAGTTTGGGGTCCGATGGGGTGGATCGGCTGCGTTCGTTGCTAAACATTCCGACGCAACTTCGTTGCATGAACTTTTGCACTAACATCACCAGTTCGGCCCATTTTGCACCGAAGTTCGTGCAGTAATGAAACGGTCTGAAACAACCCAAAACATGAGTTTGGGGTCTAATGGGTGGATCGGGTGCGTTCGTTGCGGAAAATTCTGACGCAACTTAACTGAATGAACTTGTGCATTAATATCACCAGTTCGGCCCATTTTGCATCGAAGTTCGTGCAGTAACGAAAGAGTCCGAAACAACCCAAAACATGAGTTTGGGGTCCAATGGGGTGGATCGGCTGCGTTCGTTGCTAAAAATTCCTACGCGACGTCATTGCACGAACTTGTGCATTAATGGCACCTGTTCGGCTCATTTTGCACCAAAGTTCGTGCAGTAACGAAACGGTCTGAAATAACCCAAAACATGAGTTTGGGGTCCGATGGGGTGGATCTGCTACGTTCGTTGCTAAAAATTCCGACGCAACTTCGTTGCATGAACTTTTGCACTAACATGACCAGTTCGGCCCATTTTGCACCGAAGTTCATGCAGTAACGAAACGGTCTGAAACAACCCAAAACATGAGTTTGGGGTCTAATGGGTGGATCGGGTGCGTTCGTTGCGGAAAATTCTGACGCAACTCAACTGAATGAACTTGTGCATTAATATCACCAGTTCGGCCCATTTTGCATCGAAGTTCGTGCAGTAACGAAAGAGTCCGAAACAACCCAAAACATAAGTTTGGGGTCCAATGGGGTGGATCGGCTGCGTTCGTTGCTAAAAATTCCTACGCGACGTCATTGCACTAACTTGTGCATTAATGGAACCTGTTCGGTTCATTTTGCACCAAAGTTCGTGCAGTAACGAAACGGTCTGAAACAACCCAAAACATGAGTTTGGGGTCCGATGGGGTGGATCGGCTGCGTTCGTTGCTAAAAATTCCAACGAAACTTCGTTGCATGAACTTTTGCAGTAACATCACCGGTTCGGCCCATTTTGCACCGAAGTTCGAGCAGCAACGAACCGGTCTGAAACGACGCAAAACATGGGTCTGGGGTCCAATAGGGTGGATCGGGGGCGTTCGTTGCAAAAAATACCGACGCGACGTCGTTGCACGATCTTGTGCATTAATTGCACCAGTTCAGAACGTTTTGCACCGAAGTTTGTGCAGTAACGAAACAGTCCGAAACGACCCAAAAGATGAGTTTGGGGTCCAATGGGGTGGATCGGCTGCGTTCGTTGCTAAAAAAATCCGACGCGACTTAACTGAATGAACTTGTGCATTAATATCACCAGTTCGGCCCATTTTGCATCGAAGTTCGTGTAGTAACGAAAGAGACCGAAACGACCAAAAACATGAGTTTGGGGTCCAATGGGGTGGATCGGCTGCGTTCGTGGCTAAAAATTCCGACGCGACGTCATTGCACGAACTTGTGCATTAATGGCACCAGTTCGGCTTATTTTGCACCAAAGTTCGTGCAGTAACGAAACGGTCTGAAATAACCCAAAACATGAGTTTGGGGTCCGATGGGGTGGATCGGCTGCGTTCGTTGCTAAAAATTCCGACGCAACTTCGTTGCATGAAGTTTTGCACTAACATCACCAGTTCGGCCCATTTTGCACCGAAGTTCGTGCAGTAACGAAACGGTCTGAAACAACCCAAAACATGAGTTTGGGGTCCAATGGGTGGATCGGGTACGTTCATTGCGGAAAATTCTGACGCAACTTAACTGAATGAACTTGTTCATTAATATCACCAGTTCGGCCCATTTTTGCATCGAAGTTCGTGCAGTAACGAAAGAGTCCGAAACAACCCAAAACATAAGTTTGGGGTCCAATGGGGTGGATCGGCTGCGTTCGTTGCTAAAAATTCCTACGCGACGTCATTGCACGAACTTGTGCACTAATGGCACTTGTTCGGCTCATTTTGCACCAAAGTTCGTGCAGTAACGAAACGGTCTGAAATAACCCAAAACATGAGTTTGGGGTCCGATGGGGTGGATCTGCTACGTTCGTTGCTAAAAATTCCGACGCAACTTCGTTGCATGAACTTTTGCACTAACATGACCAGTTCGGCCCATTTTGCACCGAAGTTCATGCAGTAACGAAACGGTCTGAAACAACCCAAAACATGAGTTTGGGGTCTAATGGGTGGATCGGGTGCGTTCGTTGCGGAAAATTCTGACGCAACTCAACTGAATGAACTTGTGCATTAATATCACCAGTTCGGCCCATTTTGCACCGAAGTTCGAGCAGCAACGAACCGGTCTGAAACGACGCAAAACATGGGTCTGGGGTCCAATAGGGTGGATCGGGGGCGTTCGTTGCAAAAAATACCGACGCGACGTCGTTGCACGATCTTGTGCATTAATTGCACCAGTTCAGAACGTTTTGCACCGAAGTTTGTGCAGTAACAAAACAGTCCGAAACGACCCAAAAGATGAGTTTGGGGTCCAATGGGGTGGATCGGCTGCGTTCGTTGCTAAAAAATCCGACGCGACTTAACTGAATGAACTTGTGCATTAATATCACCAGTTCGGCCCATTTTGCATCGAAGTTCGTGTAGTAACGAAAGAGACCGAAACGACCAAAAACATGAGTTTGGGGTCCAATGGGGTGGATCGGCTGCGTTCGTGGCTAAAACTTCCGACGCGACATCATTGCACGAACTAGTGCATTAATGGCACCAGTTCGGCTTATTTTGCACCAAAGTTCGTGCAGTAACGAAACTGTCTAAAATAACCCAAAACATGAGTTTGGGGTCCGATGGGGTGGATCGGCTGCGTTCGTTGCTAAACATTCCGACGCAACTTCGTTGCATGAACTTTTGCACTAACATCACCAGTTCGGCCCATTTTGCACCGAAGTTCGTGCAGTAATGAAACGGTCTGAAACAACCCAAAACATGAGTTTGGGGTCTAATGGGTGGATCGGGTGCGTTCGTTGCGGAAAATTCTGACGCAACTTAACTGAATGAACTTGTGCATTAATATCACCAGTTCGGCCCATTTTGCATCGAAGTTCGTGCAGTAACGAAAGAGTCCGAAACAACCCAAAACATGAGTTTGGGGTCCAATGGGGTGGATCGGCTGCGTTCGTTGCTAAAAATTCCTACGCGACGTCATTGCACGAACTTGTGCATTAATGGCACCTGTTCGGCTCATTTTGCACCAAAGTTCGTGCAGTAACGAAACGGTCTGAAATAACCCAAAACATGAGTTTGGGGTCCGATGGGGTGGATCTGCTACGTTCGTTGCTAAAAATTCCGACGCAACTTCGTTGCATGAACTTTTGCACTAACATGACCAGTTCGGCCCATTTTGCACCGAAGTTCATGCAGTAACGAAACGGTCTGAAACAACCCAAAACATGAGTTTGGGGTCTAATGGGTGGATCGGGTGCGTTCGTTGCGGAAAATTCTGACGCAACTCAACTGAATGAA
Organism: Panicum miliaceum; assembly: GCA_032594955.1. Taxonomy (NCBI): domain Eukaryota; kingdom Viridiplantae; phylum Streptophyta; class Magnoliopsida; order Poales; family Poaceae; genus Panicum; species Panicum miliaceum. The sequence continues at coordinate 28,446,909 of CM064059.1, forward strand.
CTTGTGCATTAATATCACCAGTTCGGCCCATTTTGCATCGAAGTTCGTGCAGTAACGAAAGAGTCCGAAACAACCCAAAACATAAGTTTGGGGTCCAATGGGGTGGATCGGCTGCGTTCGTTGCTAAAAATTCCTACGCGACGTCATTGCACTAACTTGTGCATTAATGGAACCTGTTCGGTTCATTTTGCACCAAAGTTCGTGCAGTAACGAAACGGTCTGAAACAACCCAAAACATGAGTTTGGGGTCCGATGGGGTGGATCGGCTGCGTTCGTTGCTAAAAATTCCAACGAAACTTCGTTGCATGAACTTTTGCAGTAACATCACCGGTTCGGCCCATTTTGCACCGAAGTTCGAGCAGCAACGAACCGGTCTGAAACGACGCAAAACATGGGTCTGGGGTCCAATAGGGTGGATCGGGGGCGTTCGTTGCAAAAAATACCGACGCGACGTCGTTGCACGATCTTGTGCATTAATTGCACCAGTTCAGAACGTTTTGCACCGAAGTTTGTGCAGTAACGAAACAGTCCGAAACGACCCAAAAGATGAGTTTGGGGTCCAATGGGGTGGATCGGCTGCGTTCGTTGCTAAAAAATCCGACGCGACTTAACTGAATGAACTTGTGCATTAATATCACCAGTTCGGCCCATTTTGCATCGAAGTTCGTGTAGTAACGAAAGAGACCGAAACGACCAAAAACATGAGTTTGGGGTCCAATGGGGTGGATCGGCTGCGTTCGTGGCTAAAAATTCCGACGCGACGTCATTGCACGAACTTGTGCATTAATGGCACCAGTTCGGCTTATTTTGCACCAAAGTTCGTGCAGTAACGAAACGGTCTGAAATAACCCAAAACATGAGTTTGGGGTCCGATGGGGTGGATCGGCTGCGTTCGTTGCTAAAAATTCCGACGCAACTTCGTTGCATGAAGTTTTGCACTAACATCACCAGTTCGGCCCATTTTGCACCGAAGTTCGTGCAGTAACGAAACGGTCTGAAACAACCCAAAACATGAGTTTGGGGTCCAATGGGTGGATCGGGTACGTTCATTGCGGAAAATTCTGACGCAACTTAACTGAATGAACTTGTTCATTAATATCACCAGTTCGGCCCATTTTGCATCGAAGTTCGTGCAGTAACGAAAGAGTCCGAAACAACCCAAAACATAAGTTTGGGGTCCAATGGGGTGGATCGGCTGCGTTCGTTGCTAAAAATTCCTACGCGACGTCATTGCACGAACTTGTGCACTAATGGCACTTGTTCGGCTCATTTTGCACCAAAGTTCGTGCAGTAACGAAACGGTCTGAAATAACCCAAAACATGAGTTTGGGGTCCGATGGGGTGGATCAGCTACGTTCGTTGCTAAAAATTCCGACGCAACTTCGTTGCATGAACTTTTGCACTAACATCACCAGTTCGGCCCATTTTGCACCGAAGTTCGTGCAGTAACGAAACGGTCTGAAACAACCCAAAACATGAGTTTGGGGTCCAATGGGTGGATCGGGTACGTTCATTGCGGAAAATTCTGACGCAACTTAACTGAATGAACTTGTTCATTAATATCACCAGTTCGGCCCATTTTGCATCGAAGTTCGTGCAGTAACGAAAGAGTCCGAAACAACCCAAAACATGAGTTTGGGGTCCAATGGGGTGGATCGGCTGCGTTCGTTGCTAAAAATTCCTACGCGACGTCATTGCACGAACTTGTGCATTAATGGCACCTGTTCGACTCATTTTGCACCAAAGTTCGTGCAGTAACGAAACGGTCTGAAATAACCCAAAACATGAGTTTGGGGTCCGATGGGGTGGATCTGCTACGTTCGTTGCTAAAAATTCCGACGCAACTTCGTTGCATGAACTTTTGCACTAACATGACCAGTTCGGCCCATTTTGCACCGAAGTTCATGCAGTAACGAAACGGTCTGAAACAACCCAAAACATGAGTTTGGGGTCTAATGGGTGGATCGGGTGCGTTCGTTGCGGAAAATTCTGACGCAACTCAACTGAATGAACTTGTGCATTAATATCACCAGTTCGGCCCATTTTGCATCGAAGTTCGTGCAGTAACGAAAGAGTCCGAAACAACCCAAAACATAAGTTTGGGGTCCAATGGGGTGGATCGGCTGCGTTCGTTGCTAAAAATTCCTACGCGACGTCATTGCACTAACTTGTGCATTAATGGAACCTGTTCGGTTCATTTTGCACCAAAGTTCGTGCAGTAACGAAACGGTCTGAAACAACCCAAAACATGAGTTTGGGGTCCGATGGGGTGGATCGGCTGCGTTCGTTGCTAAAAATTCCAACGAAACTTCGTTGCATGAACTTTTGCAGTAACATCACCGGTTCGGCCCATTTTGGACCGAAGTTCGAGCAGCAACGAACCGGTCTGAAACGACGCAAAACATGGGTCTGGGGTCCAATAGGGTGGATCGGGGGCGTTCGTTGCAAAAAATACCGACGCGACGTCGTTGCACGATCTTGTGCATTAATTGCACCAGTTCAGAACGTTTTGCACCGAAGTTTGTGCAGTAACGAAACAGTCCGAAACGACCCAAAACATGAGTTTGGGGTCCAATGGGGTGGATCGGCTGCGTTCGTTGCTAAAAAATCCGACGCGACTTAACTGAATGAACTTGTGCATTAATATCACCAGTTCGGCCCATTTTGCATCGAAGTTCGTGTAGTAACGAAAGAGACCGAAACGACCAAAAACATGAGTTTGGGGTCCAATGGGGTGGATCGGCTGCGTTCGTGGCTAAAAATTCCGACGCGACGTCATTGCATGAACTTGTGCATTAATGGCACCAGTTCGGCTTATTTTGCACCAAAGTTCGTGCAGTAACGAAACGGTCTGAAATAACCCAAAACATGAGTTTGGGGTCCGATGGGGTGGATCGGCTGCGTTCGTTGCTAAAAATTCCGACGCAACTTCGTTGCATGAAGTTTTGCACTAACATCACCAGTTCGGCCCATTTTGCACCGAAGTTCGTGCAGTAACGAAACGGTCTGAAACAACCCAAAACATGAGTTTGGGGTCCAGTGGGTGGATCGGGTACGTTCATTGCGGAAAATTCTGACGCAACTTAACTGAATGAACTTGTTCATTAATATCACCAGTTCGGCCCATTTTGCATCGAAGTTCGTGCAGTAACGAAAGAGTCCGAAACAACCCAAAACATAAGTTTGGGGTCCAATGGGGTGGATCGGCTGCGTTCGTTGCTAAAAATTCCTACGCGACGTCATTGCACGAACTTGTGCACTAATGGCACTTGTTCGGCTCATTTTGCACCAAAGTTCGTGCAGTAACGAAACGGTCTGAAATAACCCAAAACATGAGTTTGGGGTCCGATGGGGTGGATCGGCTACGTTCGTTGCTAAAAATTCCGACGCAACTTCGTTGCATGAACTTTTGCACTAACATCACCAGTTCGGCCCATTTTGCACCGAAGTTCGTGCAGTAACGAAACGGTCTGAAACAACCCAAAACATGAGTTTGGGGTCCAATGGGTGGATCGGGTACGTTCATTGCGGAAAATTCTGACGCAACTTAACTGAATGAACTTGTTCATTAATATCACCAGTTCGGCCCATTTTGCATCGAAGTTCGTGCAGTAACGAAAGAGTCCGAAACAACCCAAAACATGAGTTTGGGGTCCAATGGGGTGGATCGGCTGCGTTCGTTGCTAAAAATTCCTACGCGACGTCATTGCACGAACTTGTGCATTAATGGCACCTGTTCGGCTCATTTTGCACCAAAGTTCGTGCAGTAACGAAACGGTCTGAAACAACCCAAAACATGAGTTTGGGGTCCAATGGGTGGATCGGGTACGTTCATTGCGGAAAATTCTGACGCAACTTAACTGAATGAACTTGTTCATTAATATCACCAGTTCGGCCCATTTTGCATCGAAGTTCGTGCAGTAACGAAAGAGTCCGAAACAACCCAAAACATGAGTTTGGGGTCCAATGGGGTGGATCGGCTGCGTTCGTTGCTAAAAATTCCTATGCGACGTCATTGCACGAACTTGTGCATTAATGGCACCTGTTCGGCTCATTTTGCACTAAAGTTCGTGCAGTAACGAAACGTTCTCAAACAACCCAAAACATGAGTTTGGGGTCCGATGGGGTGGATCGGCTGCGTTCGTTGCTAAAAATTCCGACGAAACTTCGATGCAAGAACTTTTGCAGTAACATCACCGGTTCGGCCCATTTTGCACCGAAGTTCGAGCAGCAACGAACCGGTCTGAAACGACGCAAAACATGGGTCTGGGGTCCAATAGGGTGGATCGGGGGCGTTCGTTGCAAAATATACCGACGCGACGTCGTTGCACGATCTTGTGCATTAATTGCACCAGTTCAGAACGTTTTGCACCGAAGTTTGTGCAGTAACGAAACAGTCCGAAACGACCCAAAACATGAGTTTGGGGTCCAATGGGGTGGGGTCGGCTGCGTTCGTTGCTAAAAAATCCGACGCGACTTAACTGAATGAACTTGTGCATTAATATCACCAGTTCGGCCTATTTTGCATCGAAGTTCGTGCAGTAACGAAAGAGTCCGAAACGACCAAAAACATGAGTTTGGGTCCAATGGGGTGGATCGGCTGCGTTCGTTGCTAAAAATTCCGACGCAACTTCGTTGCATGAATATTTTCACTAACATCACCAGTTCGGCCCATTTTGCATCGAAGTTCGTGCAGTAACGAAACGGTCTGAAACAACCCAAAACATGAGTTTGGGGTCCAATGGGTGGATCGGGTCCGTTCGTTGCGGAAAATTCTGACGCAACTTAACTGAGTGAACTTGTGCATGAATATCACCAGTTCGGCCCGTTTTGCATCGAACTTCGTGCAGTAACGAAAGAGTCCGAAACAAACCAAAACCTGAGTTTGGGGTCCAATGGGGTGGATCGGCTGCGTTCGTTGCTAAAAATTCCTACGCGACGTCATTGCACGAACTTGTGCACTAATGGCACCTGTTCGGCTCATTTTGCACCAAAGTTCGTGCAGTAACGAAACGGTCTGAAATAACCCAAAACATGAGTTTGGGGTCCGATGGGGTGGATCGGCTGCGTTCGTTGCTAAAAATTCCGACGCAACTTCGTTGCATGAAGTTTTGCACTAACATCACCAGTTCGGCCCATTTTGCACCGAAGTTCGTGCAGTAACGAAACGGTCTGAAACAACCCAAAACATGAGTTTGGGGTCTAATGTGTGGATCGGGTGCGTTCGTTGCGGAAAATTCTGACGCAACTCAACTGAATGAACTTGTGCATTAATATCACCAGTTCGGCCCATTTTGCATCGAAGTTCGTGCAGTAACGAAAGATTCCGAAACAACCCAAAACATGAGTTTGTGGTCCAATGGGTGGATCGGGTGCGTTCGTTGCGGAAAATTCTGACACAACTTAACTGAATGAACTTGTGCATTAATATCACCAGTTCGGCCCGTTTTGCATCGAAGTTCGTGCAGTAACGAAAGAGTCCGAAACAACCCAAAACATGAGTTTGGGGTCCAATGGGGTGGATCGGTTGCGTTCGTTGCTAAAAATTCCTACGCGACGTCATTGCACGAACTTGTGCACTAATGGCACTTGTTCGGCTCATTTTGCACCAAAGTTCGTGCAGTAACGAAACGGTCTGAAATAACCCAAAACATGAGTTTGGGGTCCGATGGGGTGGATCGGCTACGTTCGTTGCTAAAAATTCCGACGCAACTTCGTTGCATGAAATTTTGCACTAACATCACCAGTTCGGCCCATTTTGCACCGAAGTTCGTGCAGTAACGAAACGGTCTGAAACAACCCAAAACATGAGTTTGGGGTCCAATGGGTGGATCGGGTACGTTCATTGCGGAAAATTCTGACGCAACTTAACTGAATGAACTTGTTCATTAGTATCACCAGTTCGGCCCATTTTGCATCGAAGTTCGTGCAGTAACGAAAGAGTCCGAAACAACCCAAAACATGAGTTTGGGGTCCAATGGGGTGGATCGGCTGCGTTCGTTGCTAAAAATTCCTACGCGACGTCATTGCACGAACTTGTGCATTAATGGCACCTGTTCGGCTCATTTTGCACCAAAGTTCGTGCAGTAACGAAACGGTCTGAAACAACCCAAAACATGAGTTTGGGGTCCAATGGGTGGATCGGGTACGTTCATTGCGGAAAATTCTAACGCAACTTAACTGAATGAACTTGTTCATTAATATCACCAGTTCGGCCCGTTTTGCATCGAAGTTCGTGCAGTAACGAAAGAGTCCGAAACAACCCAAAACATGAGTTTGGGGTCCAATGGGGTGGATCGGCTGCGTTCCTTGCTAAAAATTCCTACGCGACGTCATTGCACGAACTTGTGCATTAATGGCACCTGTTCGGCTCATTTTGCACTAAAGTTCGTGCAGTAACGAAACGTTCTGAAACAACCCAAAACATGAGTTTGTGGTCCGATGGGGTGGATCGGCGGCGTTCGTTGCTAAAAATTCCGACGAAACTTCGTTGCAAGAACTTTTGCAGTAACATCACCGGTTCGGCCCATTTTGCACCGAAGTTCGAGCAGAAACGAACCGGTCTGAAACGACGCAAAACATGGGTCTGGGGTCCAATAGGGTGGATCGGGGGCGTTCGTTGCAAAATATACCGACGCGACGTCGTTGCACGATCTTGTGCATTAATTGCACCAGTTCAGAACGTTTTGCACCGAAGTTTGTGAAGTAACGAAACAGTCCGAAACGACCCAAAACATGAGTTTGGGGTCCAATGGGGTGGATCGGCTGCGTTCGTTGCTAAAAAATCCGACGCGACTTAACTGAATGAACTTGTGCATTAATATCACCAGTTCGGCCTATTTTGCATCGAAGTTCGTGCAGTAACGAAAGAGTCCGAAACGACCAAAAACATGAGTTTGGGTCCAATGGGGTGGATCGGCTGCGTTCGTTGCTAAAAATTCCGACGCAACTTCGTTGCATGAATATTTTCACTAACATCACCAGTTCACCCCATTTTGCATCGAAGTTCGTGCAGTAACGAAACGGTCTGAAACAACCCAAAACATGAGTTTGGGGTCCAATGGGTGGATCGGGTCCGTTCGTTGCGGAAAATTCTTACGCAACTTAACTGAGTGAACTTGTGCATGAATATCACCAGTTCGGCCCGTTTTGCATCGAACTTCGTGCAGTAACGAAAGAGTCCGAAACAAACCAAAACATGAGTTTGGGGTCCAATGGGGTGGATCGGCTGCGTTCGTTGCTAAAAATTCCTACGCGACGTCATTGCACGAACTTGTGCACTAATGGCACCTGTTCGGCTCATTTTGCACCAAAGTTCGTGCAGTAACGAAACGGTCTGAAATAACCCAAAACATGAGTTTGGGGTCCGATGGGGTGGATCGGCTGCATTCGTTGCTAAAAATTCCGACGCAACTTCGTTGCATGAATATTTGCACTAACATCACCAGTTCGGCCCATTTTGCATCGAAGTTCGTGCAGTAACGAAACGGTCTGAAACAACTTAAAACATAAGTTTGGGGTCCAATGGGGTGGATCGGCTGCGTTCGTTGCTAAAAATTCCTACGCGACGTCATTGCACTAACTTGTGCATTAATGGAACCTGTTCGGTTCATTTTGCACCAAAGTTCGTGCAGTAACGAAACGGTCTGAAACAACCCAAAACATGAGTTTGGGGTCCGATGGGGTGGATCGGCTGCGTTCGTTGCTAAAAATTCCAACGAAACTTCGTTGCATGAACTTTTGCAGTAACATCACCGGTTCGGCCCATTTTGCACCGAAGTTCGAGCAGCAACGAACCGGTCTGAAACGACGCAAAACATGGGTCTGGGGTCCAATAGGGTGGATCGGGGGCGTTCGTTGCAAAAAATACCGACGCGACGTCGTTGCACGATCTTGTGCATTAATTGCACCAGTTCAGAACGTTTTGCACCGAAGTTTGTGCTGTAACGAAACAGTCCGAAACGACCCAAAACATGAGTTTGGGGTCCAATGGGGTGGGATCGGCTGCGTTCGTTGCTAAAAAATCCGACGCGACTTAACTGAATGAACTTGTGCATTAATATCACCAGTTCGGCCCATTTTGCATCGAAGTTTGTGCAGTAACGAAACAGTCCGAAACGACCAAAAACATGAGTTTGGGGTCCGATGGGGTGGATCGGCTACGTTCGTTGCTAAAAATTCCGACGCAACTTCGTTGCATGAACTTTTGCACTAACATCACCAGTTCGGCCCATTTTGCACCGAAGTTCGTGCAGTAACGAAACGGTCTGAAACAACCCAAAACATGAGTTTGGGGTCCAATGGGTGGATCGGGTACGTTCATTGCGGAAAATTCTGACGCAACTTAACTGAATGAACTTGTTCATTAATATCACCAGTTCGGCCCATTTTGCATCGAAGTTCGTGCAGTAACGAAAGAGTCCGAAACAACCCAAAACATGAGTTTGGGGTCCAATGGGGTGGATCGGCTGCGTTCGTTGCTAAAAATTCCTACGCGACGTCATTGCACGAACTTGTGCATTAATGGCACCTGTTCGGCTCATTTTGCACCAAAGTTCGTGCAGTAACGAAACGGTCTGAAACAACCCAAAACATGAGTTTGGGGTCCAATGGGTGGATCGGGTACGTTCATTGCGGAAAATTCTGACGCAACTTAACTGAATGAACTTGTTCATTAATATCACCAGTTCGGCCCGTTTTGCATCGAAGTTCGTGCAGTAACGAAAGAGTCCGAAACAACCTAAAACATGAGTTTGGGGTCCAATGGGGTGGATCGGCTGCGTTCGTTGCTAAAAATTCCTACGCGATGTCATTGCACGAACTTGTGCATTAATGGCACCTGTTCGGCTCATTTTGCACTAAAGTTCGTGCAGTAACGAAACGTTCTGAAACAACCCAAAACATGAGTTTGGGGTCCGATGGGGTGGATCGGCTGCGTTCGTTGCTAAAAATTCCGACGAAACTTCGTTGCAAGAACTTTTGCAGTAACATCATCGGTTCGGCCCATTTTGCACCGAAGTTCGAGCAGCAACGAACCGGTCTGAAACGACGCAAAACATGGGTCTGGGGTCCAATAGGGTGGATCGGGGGCGTTCGTTGCAAAATATACCGACGCGACGTCGTTGCACGATCTTGTGCATTAATTGCACCAGTTCAGAACGTTTTGCACCGAAGTTTGTGCAGTAACGAAACAGTCCGAAACGACCCAAAACATGAGTTTGGGGTCCAATGGGGTGGATCGGCTGCGTTCGTTGCTAAAAAATCCGACGCGACTTAACTGAATGAACTTGTGCATTAATATCACCAGTTCGGCCCATTTTGCATCGAAGTTCGTGCAGTAACGAAAGAGTCCGAAACGACCAAAAACATGAGTTTGGGTCCAATGGGGTGGATCGGCTGCGTTCGTGGCTAAAAATTCTGACGCGACGTCATTGCACGAACTTGTGCATTAATGGCACCAGTTCGGCTTATTTTGCACCAAAGTTCGTGTAGTAACGAAACGGTCTGAAATAACCCAAAACATGAGTTTGGGGTCCGATGGGGTGGATCGGCTGCGTTCGTTGCTAAAAATTCCGACGCAACTTCGTTGCATGAATATTTGCACTAACATCACCAGTTCGGCCCATTTTGCATCGAAGTTCGTGCAGTAACGAAACGGTCTGAAACAACCCAAAACATGAGTTTGTGGTCCAATGGGTGCATCGGGTGCGTTCGTTGCGGAAAATTCTGACGCAACTTAACTGAATGAACTTGTGCATTAATATCACCAGTTCGGCCCGTTTTGCATCGAAGTTCGTGCAGTAACGAAAGAGTCCGAAACAACCCAAAACATGAGTTTGGGGTCCAATGGGGTGGATCGGCTGCGTTCGTTGCTAAAAATTCCTACGCGACGTCATTGCACGAACTTGTGCACTAATGGCACCTGTTCGGCTCATTTTGCACCAAAGTTCGTGCAGTAACGAAACGGTCTGAAATAACCCAAAACATGAGTTTGGGGTCCGATGGGGTGGATCGGCTACGTTCGTTGCTAAAAATTCCGACGCAACTTCGTTGCATGAACTTTTGCACTAACATCACCAGTTCGGCCCATTTTGCACCGAAGTTCGTGCAGTAACAAAACGGTCTGAAACAACCCAAAACATGAGTTTGGGGTCCAATGGGTGGATCGGGTACGTTCATTGCGGAAAATTCTGACGCAACTTAACTGAATGAACTTGTTCATTAATATCACCAGTTCGGCCCATTTTGCATCGAAGTTCGTGCAGTAACGAAAGAGTCCGAAACAACCCAAAACATGAGTTTGGGGTCCAATGGGGTGGATCGGCTGCGTTCGTTGCTAAAAATTCCTACGCGACGTCATTGCACGAACTTGTGCATTAATGGCACCTGTTCGGCTCATTTTGCACCAAAGTTCGTGCAGTAACGAAACGGTCTGAAACAACCCAAAACATGAGTTTGGGGTCCAATGGCTGGATCGGGTACGTTCATTGCGGAAAATTCTGACGCAACTTAACTGAATGAACTTTTTCATTAATATCACCAGTTCGACCCATTTTGCATCGAAGTTTGTGCAGTAACGAAAGAGTCCGAAACAACCCAAAACATGAGTTTGGGGTCCAATGGGGTGGATCGGCTGCGTTCGTTGCTAAAAATTCCTACGCGACGTCATTGCACGAACTTGTGCATTAATGGCACCTGTTCGGTTCATTTTGCACCAAAGTTCGTGCAGTAACGAAACGGTCTGAAACAACCCAAAACATGAGTTTGCAGTCCAATGGGGTGGATCGGCTGCGTTCGTTGCTAAAAATTCCAACGCGACTTCGTTGCATGAACTTTTGCAGTAACATCACCGGTTCGGCCCATTTTGCACCGAAGTTCATGCTGCAACGAAACGGTCCGAAACAACCCAAAACATGAGTTTGAAGTGCAATGGGGTCGATCGGCAGCGTTCGTTGCTCAAAATTCCGACGAGAGTTCGTTGCATGAACTTGTGCATTAATGGCACCAGTTCGCTCATTTTGCACCGAAGTTCGTGCAGTAACGAAACAGTCTGAAACAACCCGAAACATGAGTTTGCAGTCCAATGGGGTGGATCGGCTGCGTTCGTTGCTAAAAAATCCGACGCGACTTAACTGGATGAACTTGTGCATTAATATCACCAGTTCGGCCCATTTTGCATCGAAGTTCGTGCAGTAACGAAAGAGACCGAAACGACCAAAAACATGAGTTTGGGGTCCAATGGGGTGGATCGGCTGCGTTCGTGGCTAAAACTTCCGACGCGACATCATTGCCCGAACTTGTGCATTAATGGCACCAGTTCGGCTTATTTTGCACCAAAGTTGGTGCAGTAACGAAACTGTCTGATATAACCCAAAACATAAGTTTGGGGTCCGATGGGGTGGATCGGCTGCGTTCGTTGCTAAAAATTCCGACGCAACTTCGTTGCATGAACTTTTGCACTAACATGACCAGTTCGGCCCATTTTGCACCGAAGTTCATGCAGTAACGAAACGGTCTGAAACAACCCAAAACATGAGTTTGGGGTCTAATGGGTGGATCGGGTGCGTTCGTTGCGGAAAATTCTGACGCAACTTAATTGAATGAACTTGTGCATTAATATCACCAGTTCGGCCCATTTTGCATCGAAGTTCGTGCAGTAACGAAAGAGTCCGAAACAACCCAAAACATGAGTTTGGGGTCCAATGGGGTGGATCGGCTGCGTTCGTGGCTAAAAATTCCGACGTGACGTCATTGCACGAACTTGTGCATTAATGGCACCTGTTCGGCTCATTTTGCACTAAAGTTCGTGCAGCAACGAAACGTTCTGAAACAACGCAAAACATGAGTTTGGGGTCCGATGGGGTGGATCGGCTGCGTTCGTTGCTAAAAATTCCGACGAAACTTCGTTGCAAGAACTTTTGCAGTAACATCACCAGTTCGACCCATTTTGCACCGAAGTTCGAGCAGCAACGAACCGGTCTGAAACGACGCAAAACATGGGTCTGGGGTCCAATAGGGTGGATCGGGGGCGTTCGTTGCAAAATATACCGACGCGACGTCGTTGCACGATCTTGTGCATTAATTGCACCAGTTCAGAACGTTTTGCACCGAAGTTTGTGCAGTAACGAAACAGTCCGAAACGACCCAAAACATGAGTTTGGGGTCCAATGGGGTGGATCGGCTGCGTTCATTGCTAAAAAATCCGACGCGACTTAACTGAATGAACTTGTGCATCAATATCACCAGTTCGGTCCATTTTGCATCGAAGTTCGTGCAGTAACGAAAGAGACCGAAACGACCAAAAACATGAGTTTGGGGTCCAATGGGGTGGATCGGCTGCGTTCGTGGCTAAAAATTCCGACGCGACGTCATTGCACGAACTTGTGCATTAATGGCACCTGTTCGGCTCATTTTGCACCAAAGTTCGTGCAGTAACGAAACGGTCTGAAATAACCCAAAACATGAGTTTGGGGTCCGATGGGGTGGATCGGCTACGTTCGTTGCTAAAAATTCCGACGCAACTTCGTTGCATGAACTTTTGCACTAACATCACCAGTTCGGCCCATTTTGCACCGAAGTTCGTGCAGTAACGAAACGGTCTGAAACAACCCAAAACATGAGTTTGGGGTCCAATGGGTGGATCGGGTACGTTCATTGCGGAAAATTCTGACGCAACTTAACTGAATGAACTTGTTCATTAATATCACCAGTTCGGCCCATTTTGCATCGAAGTTCGTGCAGTAACGAAAGAGTCCGAAACAACCCAAAACATGAGTTTGGGGTCCAATGGGGTGGATCGGCTGCGTTCGTTGCTAAAAATTCCTACGCGACGTCATTGCACGAACTTGTGCATTAATGGCACCTGTTCGGCTCATTTTGCACCAAAGTTCGTGCAGTAACGAAACGGTCTGAAACAACCCAAAACAAGAGTTTGGGGTCCAATGGGTGGATCGGGTACGTTCATTGCGGAAAATTCTGACGCAACTTAACTGAATGAACTTGTTCATTAATATCACCAGTTCGGCCCATTTTGCATCGAAGTTCGTGCAGTAACGAAAGAGTTCGAAACAACCCAAAACATGAGTTTGGGGTCCAATGGGGTGGATCGGCTGCGTTCGTTGCTAAAAATTCCTACGCGACGTCATTGCACGAACTTGTGCATTAATGGCACCTGTTCGGATCATTTTGCACCAAAGTTCGTGCAGTAACCAAACGGTCTGAAACAACCCAAAACATGAGTTTGCAGTCCAATGGGGTGGATCGGCTGCGTTCGTTGCTAAAAATTCCGACGCGACTTCGTTGCATGAACTTTTGCAGTAACATCACCGGTTCGGCCCATTTTGCATCGAAGTTCGTGCAGTAACAAAAGAGTTCGAAACAACCCAAAACATGAGTTTGGGGTCCAATGGGGTGGATCGGCTGCGTTCGTGGCTAAAAATTCCGACGTGACGTCATTGCACGAACTTGTGCATTAATGGCACCTGTTCGTCTCATTTTGCACTAAAGTTCGTGCAGTAACGAAACGTTCTGAAACAACGCAAAACATGAGTTTGGGGTCCGATGGGGTGGATCGGCTGCGTTCGTTGCTAAAAATTCCGACGAAACTTCGTTGCAAGAACTTTTGCAGTAACATCACCAGTTCGACCCATTTTGCACCGAAGTTCGAGCAGCAACGAACCGGTCTGAAACGACGCAAAACATGGGTCTGGGGTCCAATAGGGTGGATCGGGGGCGTTCGTTGCAAAATATACCGACGCGACGTCGTTGCACGATCTTGTGCATTAATTGCACCAGTTCAGAACGTTTTGCACCGAAGTTTGTGCAGTAACGAAACAGTCCGAAACGACCCAAAACATGAGTTTGGGGTCCAATGGGGTGGATCGGCTGCGTTCGTTGCTAAAAAATCCGACGCGACTTAACTGAATGAACTTGTGCATTAATATCACCAGTTCGGTCCATTTTGCATCGAAGTTCGTGCAGTAACGAAAGAGACCGAAACGACCAAAAACATGAGTTTGGGGTCCAATGGGGTGGATCGGCTGCGTTCGTGGCTAAAAATTCCGACGCGACGTCATTGCACGAACTTGTGCATTAATGGCACCTGTTCGGCTCATTTTGCACCAAAGTTCGTGCAGTAACGAAACGGTCTGAAATAACCCAAAACATGAGTTTGGGGTCCGATGGGGTGGATCGGCTACGTTCGTTGCTAAAAATTCCGACGCAACTTCGTTGCATGAACTTTTGCACTAACATCACCAGTTCGGCCCATTTTGCACCGAAGTTCGTGCAGTAACGAAACGGTCTGAAACAACCCAAAACATGAGTTTGGGGTCCAATGGGTGGATCGGGTACGTTCATTGCGGAAAATTCTGACGCAACTTAACTGAATGAACTTGTTCATTAATATCACCAGTTCGGCCCATTTTGCATCGAAGTTCGTGCAGTAACGAAAGAGTCCGAAACAACCCAAAACATGAGTTTGGGGTCCAATGGGGTGGATCGGCTGCGTTCGTTGCTAAAAATTCCTACGCGACGTCATTGCACGAACTTGTGCATTAATGGCACCTGTTCGGCTCATTTTGCACCAAAGTTCGTGCAGTAACGAAACGGTCTGAAACAACCCAAAACAAGAGTTTGGGGTCCAATGGGTGGATCGGGTACGTTCATTGCGGAAAATTCTGACGCAACTTAACTGAATGAACTTGTTCATTAATATCACCAGTTCGGCCCATTTTGCATCGAAGTTCGTGCAGTAACGAAAGAGTCCGAAACAACCCAAAACATGAGTTTGGGGTCCAATGGGGTGGATCGGCTGCGTTCGTTGCTAAAAATTCCTACGCGACGTCATTGCACGAACTTGTGCATTAATGGCACCTGTTCGGATCATTTTGCACCAAAGTTCGTGCAGTAACCAAACGGTCTGAAACAACCCAAAACATGAGTTTGCAGTCCAATGGGGTGGATCGGCTGCGTTCGTTGCTAAAAATTCCGACGCGACTTCGTTGCATGAACTTTTGCAGTAACATCACCGGTTCGGCCCATTTTGCATCGAAGTTCGTGCAGTAACAAAAGAGTTCGAAACAACCCAAAACATGAGTTTGGGGTCCAATGGGGTGGATCGGCTGCGTTCGTGGCTAAAAATTCCGACGTGACGTCATTGCACGAACTTGTGCATTAATGGCACCTGTTCGTCTCATTTTGCACTAAAGTTCGTGCAGTAACGAAACGTTCTGAAACAACGCAAAACATGAGTTTGGGGTCCGATGGGGTGGATCGGCTGCGTTCGTTGCTAAAAATTCCGACGAAACTTCGTTGCAAGAACTTTTGCAGTAACATCACCAGTTCGACCCATTTTGCACCGAAGTTCGAGCAGCAACGAACCGGTCTGAAACGACGCAAAACATGGGTCTGGGGTCCAATAGGGTGGATCGGGGGCGTTCGTTGCAAAATATACCGACGCGACGTCGTTGCACGATCTTGTGCATTAATTGCACCAGTTCAGAACGTTTTGCACCGAAGTTTGTGCAGTAACGAAACAGTCCGAAACGACCCAAAACATGAGTTTGGGGTCCAATGGGGTGGATCGGCTGCGTTCGTTGCTAAAAATTCCGACGTGACTTAACTGAATGAACTTGTGCATTAATATCACAAGTTCGGCCCATTTTGCATCGAAGTTCGTGCAGTAACGAAAGAGTCCGAAACGACCAAAAACATGAGTTTGGGTCCGATGGGGTGGATCGGCTGCGTTCGTGGCTAAAAATTCTGACGCGACGTCATTGCACGAACTTGTGCATTAATGGCACAAGTTCGGCTTATTTTGCACCAAAGTTCGTGCAGTAACGAAACGGTCTGAAATAACCCAAAACATGAGTTTGGGGTCCGATGGGGTGGATCGGCTGCGTTCGTTGCTAAAAATTCCGACGCAACTTCGTTGCATGAATATTTGCACTAACATCACCAGTTCGGCCCATTTTGCATCGAAGTTCGTGCAGTAACGAAACGGTCTGAAACAACCCAAAACATGAGTTTGGGGTCCAATGGGTGGATCGGGTCCGTTCATTGCGGAAAATTCTGACGCAACTTAACTGAATGAACTTGTGCATTAATATCACCAGTTCGGCCCGTTTTGCATCGAAGTTCGTGCAGTAACGAAAGAGTCCGAAACAAACCAAAACCTGAGTTTGGGGTCCAATGGGGTGGATCGGCTGCGTTCGTTGCTAAAAATTCCTACGCGACGTCATTGCACGAACTTGTGCACTAATGGCACCTGTTCGGCTCATTTTGCACCAAAGTTCGTGCAGTAACGACACGGTCTGAAATAACCCAAAACATGAGTTTGGGGTCCGATGGGGTGGATCGGCTACGTTCGTTGCTAAAAATTCCGACGCAACTTCGTTGCATGAACATTTGCACTAACATGACCAGTTCGGCCCATTTTGCACCGAAGTTCGTGCAGTAACGAAACGGTCTGAAACAACCCAAAACATGAGTTTGGGGTCTAATCGGTGGATCGGGTGCGTTCGTTGTGGAAAATTCTGACGCAACTTAACTGAATGAACTTGTGCATTAATATCACCAGTTCGGCCCATTTTGCATCGAAGTTCGTGAAGTAACGAAAGAGTCCGAAACAACCCAAAACATGAGTTTGGGGTCCAATGGGGTGGATCGGCTGCGTTCGTTGCTAAAAATTCCTACGCGACGTCATTGCACGAACTTGTGCATTAATGGCACCTGTTCGGTTCATTTTGTACCAAAGTTCGTGTAGTAACGAAACGGTCTGAAATAACCCAAAACATGAGTTTGGGGTCCGATGGGGTGGATCGGCTGCGTTCGTTGCTAAAAATTCCGACGCAACTTCGTTGCATGAACTTTTGCACTAACATCACCAGTTCGGCCCATTTTCACCGAAGTTCGTGCAGTAACGAAACGTTCTGAAACAACCCAAAACATGAGTTTGGGGTCCAATGGGTGGATCGGGTACGTTCGTTGCGGAAAATTCTGACGCAACTTAACTGAATGAACTTGTTCATTAATATCACCAGTTCGGCTCAATTTGCACTAAAGTTCGTGCCGTAACGAAACGTTCTGAAACAACGCAAAACATGAGTTTGGGGTCCGATGGGGTGGATCGGCTGCGTTCGTTGCTAAAAATTCCGACGAAACTTCGTTGCAAGAACTTTTGCAGTAACATCACCAGTTCGACCCATTTTGCACCGAAGTTCGAGCAGCAACGAACCGGTCTGAAACGACGCAAAACATGGGTCTGGGGTCCAATAGGGTGGATCGGGGGCGTTCGTTGCAAAATATACCGACGCGACGTCGTTGCACGATCTTGTGCATTAATTGCACCAGTTCAGAACGTTTTGCACCGAAGTTTGTGCAGTAACGAAACAGTCCGAAACGACCCAAAACATGAGTTTGGGGTCCAATGGGGTGGATCGGCTGCGTTCGTTGCTAAAAATTCCGACGTGACTTAACTGAATGAACTTGTGCATTAATATCACCAGTTCGGCCCATTTTGCATCGAAGTTCATGCAGTAACGAAAGAGTCCGAAACGACCAAAAACATGAGTTTGGGTCCGATGGGTTGGATCGGCTGCGTTCGTGGCTAAAAATTCTGACGCGACGTCATTGCACGAACTTGTGCATTAATGGCACCAGTTCGGCTTATTTTGCACCAAAGTTCGTGCAGTAACGAAACGGTCTGAAATAACCCAAAACATGAGTTTGGGGTCCGATGGGGTGGATCGGCTGCGTTCGTTGCTAAAAATTCCGACGCAACTTCGTTGCATGAATATTTGCACTAACATCACCAGTTCGGCCCATTTTGCATCGAAGTTCGTGCAGTAACGAAACGGTCTGAAACAACCCAAAACATGAGTTTGGGGTCCAATGGGTGGATCGGGTCCGTTCATTGCGGAAAATTCTGACGCAACTTAACTGAATGAACTTGTGCATTAATATCACCAGTTCGGCCCGTTTTGCATCGAAGTTCGTGCAGTAACGAAAGAGTCCGAAACAAACCAAAACCTGAGTTTGGGGTCCAATGGGGTGGATCGGCTGCGTTCGTTGCTAAAAATTCCTACGCAACGTCATTGCACGAACTTGTGCACTAATGGCACCTGTTCGGCTCATTTTGCACCAAAGTTCGTGCAGTAACGACACGGTCTGAAATAACCCAAAACATGAGTTTGGGGTCCGATGGGGTGGATCGGCTACGTTCGTTGCTAAAAATTCCGACGCAACTTCGTTGCATGAACATTTGCACTAACATGACCAGTTCGGCCCATTTTGCACCGAAGTTCGTGCAGTAACGAAACGGTCTGAAACAACCCAAAACATGAGTTTGGGGTCTAATCGGTGGATCGGGTGCGTTCGTTGTGGAAAATTCTGACGCAACTTAACTGAATGAACTTGTGCATTAATATCACCAGTTCGGCCCATTTTGCATCGAAGTTCGTGAAGTAACGAAAGAGTCCGAAACAACCCAAAACATGAGTTTGGGGTCCAATGGGGTGGATCGGCTGTGTTCGTTGCTAAAAATTCCTACGCGACGTCATTGCACGAACTTGTGCATTAATGGCACCTGTTCGGTTCATTTTGTACCAAAGTTCGTGTAGTAACGAAACGGTCTGAAATAACCCAAAACATGAGTTTGGGGTCCGATGGGGTGGATCGGCTGCGTTCGTTGCTAAAAATTCCGACGCAACTTCGTTGCATGAACTTTTGCACTAACATCACCAGTTCGGCCCATTTTCACCGAAGTTCGTGCAGTAACGAAACGTTCTGAAACAACCCAAAACATGAGTTTGGGGTCCAATGGGTGGATCGGGTACGTTCGTTGCGGAAAATTCTGACGCAACTTAACTGAATGAACTTGTTCATTAATATCACCAGTTCGGCTCATTTTGCACTAAAGTTCGTGCAGTAACGAAACGTTCTGAAACAACGCAAAACATGAGTTTGGGGTCCGATGGGGTGGATCGGCTGCGTTCGTTGCTAAAAATTCCGACGAAACTTCGTTGCAAGAACTTTTGCAGTAACATCACCAGTTCGACCCATTTTGCACCGAAGTTCGAGCAGCAACGAACCGGTCTGAAACGACGCAAAACATGGGTCTGGGGTCCAATAGGGTGGATCGGGGGCGTTCATTGCAAAATATACCGACGCGACGTCGTTGCACGATCTTGTGCATTAATTGCACCAGTTCAGAACGTTTTGCACCGAAGTTTGTGCAGTAACGAAACAGTCCGAAACGACCCAAAACATGAGTTTGGGGTCCAATGGGGTGGATCGGCTGCGTTCGTTGCTAAAAATTCCGACGTGACTTAACTGAATGAACTTGTGCATTAATATCACCAGTTCGGCCCATTTTGCATCGAAGTTCGTGCAGTAACGAAAGAGTCCGAAACGACCATAAACATGAGTTTGGGTCCGATGGGGTGGATCGGCTGCGTTCGTGGCTAAAAATTCTGACGCGACGTCATTGCACGAACTTGTGCATTAATGGCACCAGTTCGGCTTATTTTGCACCAAAGTTCGTGCAGTAACGAAACGGTCTGAAACAACCCAAAACATGAGTTTGGGGTCCAATGGGTGGATCGGGTCCGTTCATTGCGGAAAATTCTGACGCAACTTAACTGAATGAACTTGTGCGTTAATATCACCAGTTCGGCCCGTTTTGCATCGAAGTTCGTGCAGTAACGAAAGAGTCCGAAACAAACCAAAACCTGAGTTTGGGGTCCAATGGGGTGGATCGGCTGCGTTCGTTGCTAAAAATTCCTACGCGACGTCATTGCACGAACTTGTGCACTAATGGCACCTGTTCGGCTCATTTTGCACCAAAGTTCGTGCAGTAACGACACGGTCTGAAATAACCCAAAACATGAGTTTGGGGTCCGATGGGGTGGATCGGCTACGTTCGTTGCTAAAAATTCCGACGCAACTTCGTTGCATGAACATTTGCACTAACATGACCAGTTCGGCCCATTTTGCACCGAAGTTCGTGCAGTAACGAAACGGTCTGAAACAACCCAAAACATGAGTTTGGGGTCTAATCGGTGGATCGGGTGCGTTCGTTGTGGAAAATTCTGACGCAACTTAACTGAATGAACTTGTGCATTAATATCACCAGTTCGGCCCATTTTGCATCGAAGTTCGTGAAGTAACGAAAGAGTCCGAAACAACCCAAAACATGAGTTTGGGGTCCAATGGGGTGGATCGGCTGCGTTCGTTGCTAAAAATTCCTACGCGACGTCATTGCACGAACTTGTGCATTAATGGCACCTGTTCGGTTCATTTTGTACCAAAGTTCGTGTAGTAACGAAACGGTCTGAAATAACCCAAAACATGAGTTTGGGGTCCGATGGGGTGGATCGGCTGCGTTCGTTGCTAAAAATTCCGACGCAACTTCGTTGCATGAACTTTTGCACTAACATCACCAGTTCGGCCCATTTTCACCGAAGTTCGTGCAGTAACGAAACGTTCTGAAACAACCCAAAACATGAGTTTGGGGTCCAATGGGTGGATCGGGTACGTTCGTTGCGGAAAATTCTGACGCAACTTAACTGAATGAACTTGTTCATTAATATCACCAGTTCGGCTCATTTTGCACTAAAGTTCGTGCAGTAACGAAACGTTCTGAAACAACGCAAAACATGAGTTTGGGGTCCGATGGGGTGGATCGGCTGCGTTCGTTGCTAAAAATTCCGACGAAACTTCGTTGCAAGAACTTTTGCAGTAACATCACCAGTTCGACCCATTTTGCACCGAAGTTCGAGCAGCAACGAACCGGTCTGAAACGACGCAAAACATGGGTCTGGGGTCCAATAGGGTGGATCGGGGGCGTTCGTTGCAAAATATACCGACGCGACGTCGTTGCACGATCTTGTGCATTAATTGCACCAGTTCAGAACGTTTTGCACCGAAGTTTGTGCAGTAACGAAACAGTCCGAAACGACCCAAAACATGAGTTTGGGGTCCAATGAGGTGGATCGGCTGCGTTCGTTGCTAAAAATTCCGACGTGACTTAACTGAATGAACTTGTGCATTAATATCACCAGTTCGGCCCATTTTGCATCGAAGTTCGTGCAGTAACGAAAGAGTCCGAAATGACCAAAAACATGAGTTTGGGTCCGATGGGGTGGATCGGCTGCGTTCGTGGCTAAAAATTCTGACGCGACGTCATTGCACGAACTTGTGCATTAATGGCACCAGTTCGGCTTATTTTGCACCAAAGTTCGTGCAGTAACGAAACGGTCTGAAATAACCCAAAACATGAGTTTGGGGTCCGATGGGGTGGATCGGCTGCGTTCGTTGCTAAAAATTCCGACGCAACTTCGTTGCATGAATATTTGCACTAACATCACCAGTTCGGCCCATTTTGCATCGAAGTTCGTGCAGTAACGAAACGGTCTGAAACAACCCAAAACATGAGTTTGGGGTCCAATGGGTGGATCGGGTCCGTTCATTGCGGAAAATTCTGACGCAACTTAACTGAATGAACTTGTGCATTAATATCACCAGTTCGGCCCGTTTTGCATCGAAGTTCGTGCAGTAACGAAAGAGTCCGAAACAAACCAAAACCTGAGTTTGGGGTCCAATGGGGTGGATCGGCTGCGTTCGTTGCTAAAAATTCCTACGCGACGTCATTGCACGAACTTGTGCACTAATGGCACCTGTTCGGCTCATTTTGCACCAAAGTTCGTGCAGTAACGACACGGTCTGAAATAACCCAAAACATGAGTTTGGGGTCCGATGGGGTGGATCGGCTACGTTCGTTGCTAAAAATTCCGACGCAACTTCGTTGCATGAACATTTGCACTAACATGACCAGTTCGGCCCATTTTGCACCGAAGTTCGTGCAGTAACGAAACGGTCTGAAACAACCCAAAACATGAGTTTGGGGTCTAATCGGTGGATCGGGTGCGTTCGTTGTGGAAAATTCTGACGCAACTTAACTGAATGAACTTGTGCATTAATATCACCAGTTCGGCCCATTTTGCATCGAAGTTCGTGAAGTAACGAAAGAGTCCGAAACAACCCAAAACATGACTTTGGGGTCCAATGGGGTGGATCGGCTGCGTTCGTTGCTAAAAATTCCTACGCGACGTCATTGCACGAACTTGTGCATTAATGGCACCTGTTCGGTTCATTTTGTACCAAAGTTCGTGTAGTAACGAAACGGTCTGAAATAACCCAAAACATGAGTTTGGGGTCCGATGGGGTGGATCGGCTGCGTTCGTTGCTAAAAATTCCGACGCAACTTCGTTGCATGAACTTTTGCACTAACATCACCAGTTCGGCCCATTTGCACCGAAGTTCGTGCAGTAACGAAACGTTCTGAAACAACCCAAAACATGAGTTTGGGGTCCAATGGGTGGATCGGGTACGTTCGTTGCGGAAAATTCTGACGCAACTTAACTGAATGAACTTGTTCATTAATATCACCAGTTCGGCTCATTTTGCACTAAAGTTCGTGCCGTAACGAAACGTTCTGAAACAACGCAAAACATGAGTTTGGGGTCCGATGGGGTGGATCGGCTGCGTTCGTTGCTAAAAATTCCGACGAAACTTCGTTGCAAGAACTTTTGCAGTAACATCACCAGTTCGACCCATTTTGCACCGAAGTTCGAGCAGCAACGAACCGGTCTGAAACGACGCAAAACATGGGTCTGGGGTCCAATAGGGTGGATCGGGGGCGTTCGTTGCAAAATATACCGACGCGACGTCGTTGCACGATCTTGTGCATTAATTGCACCAGTTTAGAACGTTTTGCACCGAAGTTTGTGCAGTAACGAAACAGTCCGAAACGACCCAAAACATGAGTTTGGGGTCCAATGGGGTGGATCGGCTGCGTTCGTTGCTAAAAATTCCGACGTGACTTAACTGAATGAACTTGTGCATTAATATCACCAGTTCGGCCCATTTTGCATCGAAGTTCGTGCAGTAACGAAAGAGTCCGAAATGACCAAAAACATGAGTTTGGGTCCGATGGGGTGGATCGGCTGCGTTCGTGGCTAAAAATTCTGACGCGACGTCATTGCACGAACTTGTGCATTAATGGCACCAGTTCGGCTTATTTTGCACCAAAGTTCGTGCAGTAACGAAACGGTCTGAAATAACCCAAAACATGAGTTTGGGGTCCGATGGGGTGGATCGGCTGCGTTCGTTGCTAAAAATTCCGACGCAACTTCGTTGCATGAATATTTGCACTAACATCACCAGTTCGGCCCATTTTGCATCGAAGTTCGTGCAGTAACGAAACGGTCTGAAACAACCCAAAACATGAGTTTGGGGTCCAATGGGTGGATCGGGTCCGTTCATTGCGGAAAATTCTGACGCAACTTAACTGAATGAACTTGTGCGTTAATATCACCAGTTCGGCCCGTTTTGCATCGAAGTTCGTGCAGTAACGAAAGAGTCCGAAACAAACCAAAACCTGAGTTTGGGGTCCAATGGGGTGGATCGGCTGCGTTCGTTGCTAAAAATTCCTACGCGACGTCATTGCACGAACTTGTGCACTAATGGCACCTGTTCGGCTCATTTTGCACCAAAGTTCGTGCAGTAACGACACGGTCTGAAATAACCCAAAACATGAGTTTGGGGTCCGATGGGGTGGATCGGCTACGTTCGTTGCTAAAAATTCCGACGCAACTTCGTTGCATGAACATTTGCACTAACATGACCAGTTCGGCCCATTTTGCACCGAAGTTCGTGCAGTAACGAAACGGTCTGAAACAACCCAAAACATGAGTTTGGGGTCTAATCGGTGGATCGGGTGCGTTCGTTGTGGAAAATTCTGACGCAACTTAACTGAATGAACTTGTGCATTAATATCACCAGTTCGGCCCATTTTGCATCGAAGTTCGTGAAGTAACGAAAGAGTCCGAAACAACCCAAAACATGAGTTTGGGGTCCAATGGGGTGGATCGGCTGCGTTCGTTGCTAAAAATTCCTACGCGACGTCATTGCACGAACTTGTGCATTAATGGCACCTGTTCGGTTCATTTTGTACCAAAGTTCGTGTAGTAACGAAACGGTCTGAAATAACCCAAAACATGAGTTTGGGGTCCGATGGGGTGGATCGGCTGCGTTCGTTGCTAAAAATTCCGACGCAACTTCGTTGCATGAACTTTTGCACTAACATCACCAGTTCGGCCCATTTTCACCGAAGTTCGTGCAGTAACGAAACGTTCTGAAACAACCCAAAACATGAGTTTGGGGTCCAATGGGTGGATCGGGTACGTTCGTTGCGGAAAATTCTGACGCAACTTAACTGAATGAACTTGTTCATTAATATCACCAGTTCGGCTCATTTTGCACTAAAGTTCGTGCAGTAACGAAACGTTCTGAAACAACGCAAAACATGAGTTTGGGGTCCGATGGGGTGGATCGGCTGCGTTCGTTGCTAAAAATTCCGACGAAACTTCGTTGCAAGAACTTTTGCAGTAACATCACCAGTTCGACCCATTTTGCACCGAAGTTCGAGCAGCAACGAACCGGTCTGAAACGACGCAAAACATGGGTCTGGGGTCCAATAGGGTGGATCGGGGGCGTTCGTTGCAAAATATACCGACGCGACGTCGTTGCACGATCTTGTGCATTAATTGCACCAGTTCAGAACGTTTTGCACCGAAGTTTGTGCAGTAACGAAACAGTCCGAAACGACCCAAAACATGAGTTTGGGGTCCAATGGGGTGGATCGGCTGCGTTCGTTGCTAAAAATTCCGACGTGACTTAACTGAATGAACTTGTGCATTAATATCACCAGTTCGGCCCATTTTGCATCGAAGTTCGTGCAGTAACGAAAGAGTCCGAAATGACCAAAAACATGAGTTTGGGTCCGATGGGGTGGATCGGCTGCGTTCGTGGCTAAAAATTCTGACGCGACGTCATTGCACGAACTTGTGCATTAATGGCACCAGTTCGGCTTATTTTGCACCAAAGTTCGTGCAGTAACGAAACGGTCTGAAATAACCCAAAACATGAGTTTGGGGTCCGATGGGGTGGATCGGCTGCGTTCGTTGCTAAAAATTCCGACGCAACTTCGTTGCATGAATATTTGCACTAACATCACCAGTTCGGCCCATTTTGCATCGAAGTTCGTGCAGTAACGAAACGGTCTGAAACAACCCAAAACATGAGTTTGGGGTCCAATGGGTGGATCGGGTCCGTTCATTGCGGAAAATTCTGACGCAACTTAACTGAATGAACTTGTGCGTTAATATCACCAGTTCGGCCCGTTTTGCATCGAAGTTCGTGCAGTAACGAAAGAGTCCGAAACAAACCAAAACCTGAGTTTGGGGTCCAATGGGGTGGATCGGCTGCGTTCGTTGCTAAAAATTCCTGCGCGACGTCATTGCACGAACTTGTGCACTAATGGCACCTGTTCGGCTCATTTTGCACCAAAGTTCGTGCAGTAACGACACGGTCTGAAATAACCCAAAACATGAGTTTGGGGTCCGATGGGGTGGATCGGCTACGTTCGTTGCTAAAAATTCCGACGCAACTTCGTTGCATGAACATTTGCACTAACATGACCAGTTCGGCCCATTTTGCACCGAAGTTCGTGCAGTAACGAAACGGTCTGAAACAACCCAAAACATGAGTTTGGGGTCTAATCGGTGGATCGGGTGCGTTCGTTGTGGAAAATTCTGACGCAACTTAACTGAATGAACTTGTGCATTAATATCACCAGTTCGGCCCATTTTGCATCGAAGTTCGTGAAGTAACGAAAGAGTCCGAAACAACCCAAAACATGAGTTTGGGGTCCAATGGGGTGGATCGGCTGCGTTCGTTGCTAAAAATTCCTACGCGACGTCATTGCACGAACTTGTGCATTAATGGCACCTGTTCGGTTCATTTTGTACCAAAGTTCGTGTAGTAACGAAACGGTCTGAAATAACCCAAAACATGAGTTTGGGGTCCGATGGGGTGGATCGCCTGCGTTCGTTGCTAAAAATTCCGACGCAACTTCGTTGCATGAACTTTTGCACTAACATCACCAGTTCGGCCCATTTTCACCGAAGTTCGTGCAGTAACGAAACGTTCTGAAACAACCCAAAACATTGATGTGGACATCACCAGAATGGATACACCCACATGTAATAAACACACATGGAAGGTATGGAGGACCAAAGAAGTTGATTGGGGACCAAGCCTAAGTCTTCCCAATGTTCTCCATCAGGCCACCACGTCACTTTTGGTGCAAGGAAAGAAAGAGTCCATGTCCAACACGTTTTGGAGGCTGGATTCGGACTGCAGAACAGCACCAACTTGTGACGGACACCACGGTCGCATACGGACTCGGATAGAGACGTTCAAGTACTTCGTGGAAAGCTTATGAAATCTAGTTTCATATGGATCCGGACTCAAGTCCATATCTCTCGTGATTCGTCCGCAATGACCAAAGTACTACCGACTGGTTTTCTGTCTAAAGGTGCTGCGACATCTTAATTTGGCCCGATGGGCTTTGTATCAAGTCGGGTCCATTAGGGACGCATCCTAGGGTTGGAGTGCAACTCAAACACCCTCTTGGTCGTCCTCCTAGGTATTAATAAGGGTTAGAGCCGCCATGAACAGATTGGGGGTTTTTGTTTTGTTGAAAGTTTAGCCATTGCTACTTCCTTGTAGACGCGTGTGTCGACTAGACCATCCGTTCTACTCGATTCGGAACCCCACCTTGTTGATTCCAGATTGGTTATTATCTCCATATTTGCAATTGAGTTGCTTGTTCTACTTGTTCTTGCTGGTTCTTCGATTGCTTGCAGGACAGGTGCCCTAGTGGCCGGGTGTCGCGCTCCACAAGATCGCGGCAGCCATTGGAGGTGGTGTATCGGTTGCTAAGGCGCAGCGTCCTTGGAAGGCTGTAGTCGGGCCGTGAACGTCGCCTCCATCTCAAATCGAGTTATCCCCCGCCTCTCATCGAAAGATCGGGAACAAACCCTAGCGGGTTCACATCAGTAATGATGTGGACATCACCAGAATGGATACACCCACATGTAATAAACACACATGGAAGGTATGGAGGACCAAAGAAGTTGATTGGGGACCAAGCCTAAGTCTTCCCAATGTTCTCCATCAGGCCACCACGTCACTTTTGGTGCAAGGAAAGAAAGAGTCCATGTCCAACACGTTTTGGAGGCTGGATTCGGACTGCAGAACAGCACCAACTTGTGACGGACACCACGGTCGCATACGGACTCGGATAGAGACGTTCAAGTACTTCGTGGAAAGCTTATGAAATCTAGTTTCATATGGATCCGGACTCAAGTCCATATCTCTCGTGATTCGTCCGCAATGACCAAAGTACTACCGACTGGTTTTCTGTCTAAAGGTGCTGCGACATCTTAATTTGGCCCGATGGGCTTTGTATCAAGTCGGGTCCATTAGGGACGCATCCTAGGGTTGGAGTGCAACTCAAACACCCTCTTGGTCGTCCTCCTAGGTATTAATAAGGGTTAGAGCCGCCATGAACAGATTGGGGGTTTTTGTTTTGTTGAAAGTTTAGCCATTGCTACTTCCTTGTAGACGCGTGTGTCGACTAGACCATCCGTTCTACTCGATTCGGAACCCCACCTTGTTGATTCCAGATTGGTTATAATCTCCATATTTGCAATTGAGTTGCTTGTTCTACTTGTTCTTGCTGGTTCTTCGATTGCTTGCAGGACAGGTGCCCTAGTGGCCGGGTGTCGCGCTCCACAAGATCGAGGCAGCCATTGGAGGTGGTGTATCGGTTGCTAAGGCGCAGCGTCCTTGGAAGGCTGTAGTCGGGCCGTGAACGTCGCCTCCATCTCAAATCGAGTTATCCCCCGCCTCTCATCGAAAGATCGGGACAAAACCCTAGCGGGTTCACATCAAACATGAGTTTGGGGTCCAATGGGTGGATCGGGTACGTTCGTTGCGGAAAATTCTGACGCAACTTAACTGAATGAACTTGTTCATTAATATCACCAGTTCGGCTCATTTTGCACTAAAGTTCGTGCCGTAACGAAACGTTCTGAAACAACGCAAAACATGAGTTTGGGGTCCGATGGGGTGGATCGGCTGCGTTCGTTGCTAAAAATTCCGACGAAACTTCGTTGCAAGAACTTTTGCAGTAACATCACCAGTTCGACCCATTTTGCACCGAAGTTCGAGCAGCAACGAACCGGTCTGAAACGACGCAAAACATGGGTCTGGGGTCCAATAGGGTGGATCGGGGGCGTTCGTTGCAAAATATACCGACGCGACGTCGTTGCACGATCTTGTGCATTAATTGCACCAGTTCAGAACGTTTTGCACCGAAGTTTGTGCAGTAACGAAACAGTCCGAAACGACCCAAAACATGAGTTTGGGGTCCAATGGGGTGGATCGGCTGCGTTCGTTGCTAAAAATTCCGACGTGACTTAACTGAATGAACTTGTGCATTAATATCACCAGTTCGGCCCATTTTGCATCGAAGTTCGTGCAGTAACGAAAGAGTCCGAAATGACCAAAAACATGAGTTTGGGTCCGATGGGGTGGATCGGCTGCGTTCGTGGCTAAAAATTCTGACGCGACGTCATTGCACGAACTTGTGCATTAATGGCACCAGTTCGGCTTATTTTGCACCAAAGTTCGTGCAGTAACGAAACGGTCTGAAATAACCCAAAACATGAGTTTGGGGTCCGATGGAGTGGATCGGCTGCGTTCGTTGCTAAAAATTCCGACGCAACTTCGTTGCATGAATATTTGCACTAACATCACCAGTTCGGCCCATTTTGCATCGAAGTTCGTGCAGTAACGAAACGGTCTGAAACAACCCAAAACATGAGTTTGGGGTCCAATGGGTGGATCGGGTCCGTTCATTGCGGAAAATTCTGACGCAACTTAACTGAATGAACTTGTGCATTAATATCACCAGTTCGGCCCGTTTTGCATCGAAGTTCGTGCAGTAACGAAAGAGTCCGAAACAAACCAAAACCTGAGTTTGGGGTCCAATGGGGTGGATCGGCTGCGTTCGTTGCTAAAAATTCCTACGCGACGTCATTGCACGAACTTGTGCACTAATGGCACCTGTTCGGCTCATTTTGCACCAAAGTTCGTGCAGTAACGACACGGTCTGAAATAACCCAAAACATGAGTTTGGGGTCCGATGGGGTGGATCGGCTACGTTCGTTGCTAAAAATTCCGACGCAACTTCGTTGCATGAACATTTGCACTAACATGACCAGTTCGGCCCATTTTGCACCGAAGTTCGTGCAGTAACGAAACGGTCTGAAACAACCCAAAACATGAGTTTGGGGTCTAATCGGTGGATCGGGTGCGTTCGTTGTGGAAAATTCTGACGCAACTTAACTGAATGAACTTGTGCATTAATATCACCAGTTCGGCCCATTTTGCATCGAAGTTCGTGAAGTAACGAAAGAGTCCGAAACAACCCAAAACATGAGTTTGGGGTCCAATGGGGTGGATCGGCTGCGTTCGTTGCTAAAAATTCCTACGCGACGTCATTGCACGAACTTGTGCATTAATGGCACCTGTTCGGTTCATTTTGTACCAAAGTTCGTGTAGTAACGAAACGGTCTGAAATAACCCAAAACATGAGTTTGGGGTCCGATGGGGTGGATCGGCTGCGTTCGTTGCTAAAAATTCCGACGCAACTTCGTTGCATGAACTTTTGCACTAACATCACCAGTTCGGCCCATTTTCACCGAAGTTCGTGCAGTAACGAAACGTTCTGAAACAACCCAAAACATGAGTTTGGGGTCCAATGGGTGGATCGGGTACGTTCGTTGCGGAAAATTCTGACGCAACTTAACTGAATGAACTTGTTCATTAATATCACCAGTTCGGCTCATTTTGCACTAAAGTTCGTGCCGTAACGAAACGTTCTGAAACAACGCAAAACATGAGTTTGGGGTCCGATGGGGTGGATCGGCTGTGTTCGTTGCTAAAAATTCCGACGAAACTTCGTTGCAAGAACTTTTGCAGTAACATCACCAGTTCGACCCATTTTGCACCGAAGTTCGAGCAGCAACGAACCGGTCTGAAACGACGCAAAACATGGGTCTGGGGTCCAATAGGGTGGATCGGGGGCGTTCGTTGCAAAATATACCGACGCGACGTCGTTGCACGATCTTGTGCATTAATTGCACCAGTTTAGAACGTTTTGCACCGAAGTTTGTGCAGTAACGAAACAGTCCGAAACGACCCAAAACATGAGTTTGGGGTCCAATGGGGTGGATCGGCTGCGTTCGTTGCTAAAAATTCCGACGTGACTTAACTGAATGAACTTGTGCATTAATATCACCAGTTCGGCCCATTTTGCATCGAAGTTCGTGCAGTAACGAAAGAGTCCGAAATGACCAAAAACATGAGTTTGGGTCCGATGGGGTGGATCGGCTGCGTTCGTGGCTAAAAATTCTGACGCGACGTCATTGCACGAACTTGTGCATTAATGGCACCAGTTCGGCTTATTTTGCACCAAAGTTCGTGCAGTAACGAAACGGTCTGAAATAACCCAAAACATGAGTTTGGGGTCCGATGGGGTGGATCGGCTGCGTTCGTTGCTAAAAATTCCGACGCAACTTCGTTGCATGAATATTTGCACTAACATCACCAGTTCGGCCCATTTTGCATCGAAGTTCGTGCAGTAACGAAACGGTCTGAAACAACCCAAAACATGAGTTTGGGGTCCAATGGGTGGATCGGGTCCGTTCATTGCGGAAAATTCTGACGCAACTTAACTGAATGAACTTGTGCATTAATATCACCAGTTCGGCCCGTTTTGCATCGAAGTTCGTGCAGTAACGAAAGAGTCCGAAACAAACCAAAACCTGAGTTTGGGGTCCAATGGGGTGGATCGGCTGCG
The DNA here is from genome assembly GCA_032594955.1 of Panicum miliaceum. Lineage (NCBI taxonomy): Eukaryota > Viridiplantae > Streptophyta > Magnoliopsida > Poales > Poaceae > Panicum > Panicum miliaceum. The sequence goes on from CM064059.1 coordinate 28,477,744, forward strand.
TTCGTTGCTAAAAATTCCTACGCGACGTCATTGCACGAACTTGTGCACTAATGGCACCTGTTCGGCTCATTTTGCACCAAAGTTCGTGCAGTAACGACACGGTCTGAAATAACCCAAAACATGAGTTTGGGGTCCGATGGGGTGGATCGGCTACGTTCGTTGCTAAAAATTCCGACGCAACTTCGTTGCATGAACATTTGCACTAACATGACCAGTTCGGCCCATTTTGCACCGAAGTTCGTGCAGTAACGAAACGGTCTGAAACAACCCAAAACATGAGTTTGGGGTCTAATCGGTGGATCGGGTGCGTTCGTTGTGGAAAATTCTGACGCAACTTAACTGAATGAACTTGTGCATTAATATCACCAGTTCGGCCCATTTTGCATCGAAGTTCGTGAAGTAACGAAAGAGTCCGAAACAACCCAAAACATGACTTTGGGGTCCAATGGGGTGGATCGGCTGCGTTCGTTGCTAAAAATTCCTACGCGACGTCATTGCACGAACTTGTGCATTAATGGCACCTGTTCGGTTCATTTTGTACCAAAGTTCGTGTAGTAACGAAACGGTCTGAAATAACCCAAAACATGAGTTTGGGGTCCGATGGGGTGGATCGGCTGCGTTCGTTGCTAAAAATTCCGACGCAACTTCGTTGCATGAACTTTTGCACTAACATCACCAGTTCGGCCCATTTTCACCGAAGTTCGTGCAGTAACGAAACGTTCTGAAACAACCCAAAACATGAGTTTGGGGTCCAATGGGTGGATCGGGTACGTTCGTTGCGGAAAATTCTGACGCAACTTAACTGAATGAACTTGTTCATTAATATCACCAGTTCGGCTCATTTTGCACTAAAGTTCGTGCCGTAACGAAACGTTCTGAAACAACGCAAAACATGAGTTTGGGGTCCGATGGGGTGGATCGGCTGCGTTCGTTGCTAAAAATTCCGACGAAACTTCGTTGCAAGAACTTTTGCAGTAACATCACCAGTTCGACCCATTTTGCACCGAAGTTCGAGCAGCAACGAACCGGTCTGAAACGACGCAAAACATGGGTCTGGGGTCCAATAGGGTGGATCGGGGGCGTTCGTTGCAAAATATACCGACGCGACGTCGTTGCACGATCTTGTGCATTAATTGCACCAGTTTAGAACGTTTTGCACCGAAGTTTGTGCAGTAACGAAACAGTCCGAAACGACCCAAAACATGAGTTTGGGGTCCAATGGGGTGGATCGGCTGCGTTCGTTGCTAAAAATTCCGACGTGACTTAACTGAATGAACTTGTGCATTAATATCACCAGTTCGGCCCATTTTGCATCGAAGTTCGTGCAGTAACGAAAGAGTCCGAAATGACCAAAAACATGAGTTTGGGTCCGATGGGGTGGATCGGCTGCGTTCGTGGCTAAAAATTCTGACGCGACGTCATTGCACGAACTTGTGCATTAATGGCACCAGTTCGGCTTATTTTGCACCAAAGTTCGTGCAGTAACGAAACGGTCTGAAATAACCCAAAACATGAGTTTGGGGTCCGATGGGGTGGATCGGCTGCGTTCGTTGCTAAAAATTCCGACGCAACTTCGTTGCATGAATATTTGCACTAACATCACCAGTTCGGCCCATTTTGCATCGAAGTTCGTGCAGTAACGAAACGGTCTGAAACAACCCAAAACATGAGTTTGGGGTCCAATGGGTGGATCGGGTCCGTTCATTGCGGAAAATTCTGACGCAACTTAACTGAATGAACTTGTGCATTAATATCACCAGTTCGGCCCGTTTTGCATCGAAGTTCGTGCAGTAACGAAAGAGTCCGAAACAAACCAAAACCTGAGTTTGGGGTCCAATGGGGTGGATCGGCTGCGTTCGTTGCTAAAAATTCCTACGCGACGTCATTGCACGAACTTGTGCACTAATGGCACCTGTTCGGCTCATTTTGCACCAAAGTTCGTGCAGTAACGACACGGTCTGAAATAACCCAAAACATGAGTTTGGGGTCCGATGGGGTGGATCGGCTACGTTCGTTGCTAAAAATTCCGACGCAACTTCGTTGCATGAACATTTGCACTAACATGACCAGTTCGGCCCATTTTGCACCGAAGTTCGTGCAGTAACGAAACGGTCTGAAACAACCCAAAACATGAGTTTGGGGTCTAATCGGTGGATCGGGTGCGTTCGTTGTGGAAAATTCTGACGCAACTTAACTGAATGAACTTGTGCATTAATATCACCAGTTCGGCCCATTTTGCATCGAAGTTCGTGAAGTAACGAAAGAGTCCGAAACAACCCAAAACATGAGTTTGGGGTCCAATGGGGTGGATCGGCTGCGTTCGTTGCTAAAAATTCTGACGCGACGTCATTGCACGAACTTGTGCATTAATGGCACCAGTTCGGCTTATTTTGCACCAAAGTTCGTGCAGTAACGAAACGGTCTGAAATAACCCAAAACATGAGTTTGGGGTCCGATGGGGTGGATCGGCTGCGTTCGTTGCTAAAAATTCCGACGCAACTTCGTTGCATGAATATTTGCACTAACATCACCAGTTCGGCCCATTTTGCATCGAAGTTCGTGCAGTAACGAAACGGTCTGAAACAACCCAAAACATGAGTTTGGGGTCCAATGGGTGGATCGGGTCCGTTCATTGCGGAAAATTCTGACGCAACTTAACTGAATGAACTTGTGCATTAATATCACCAGTTCGGCCCGTTTTGCATCGAAGTTCGTGCAGTAACGAAAGAGTGCGAAACAAACCAAAACCTGAGTTTGGGGTCCGATGGGGTGGATCGGCTGCGTTCGTTGCTAAAAATTCCTACGCGACGTCATTGCACGAACTTGTGCACTAATGGCACCTGTTCGGCTCATTTTGCACCAAAGTTCGTGCAGTAACGACACGGTCTGAAATAACCCAAAACATGAGTTTGGGGTCCGATGGGGTGGATCGGCTACGTTCGTTGCTAAAAATTCCGACGCAACTTCGTTGCATGAACATTTGCACTAACATGACCAGTTCGGCCCATTTTGCACCGAAGTTCGTGCAGTAACGAAACGGTCTGAAACAACCCAAAACATGAGTTTGGGGTCTAATCGGTGGATCGGGTGCGTTCGTTGTGGAAAATTCTGACGCAACTTAACTGAATGAACTTGTGCATTAATATCACCAGTTCGGCCCATTTTGCATCGAAGTTCGTGAAGTAACGAAAGAGTCCGAAACAACCCAAAACATGAGTTTGGGGTCCAATGGGGTGGATCGGCTGCGTTCGTTGCTAAAAATTCTGACGCGACGTCATTGCACGAACTTGTGCATTAATGGCACCAGTTCGGCTTATTTTGCACCAAAGTTCGTGCAGTAACGAAACGGTCTGAAATAACCCAAAACATGAGTTTGGGGTCCGATGGGGTGGATCGGCTGCGTTCGTTGCTAAAAATTCCGACGCAACTTCGTTGCATGAATATTTGCACTAACATCACCAGTTCGGCCCATTTTGCATCGAAGTTCGTGCAGTAACGAAACGGTCTGAAACAACCCAAAACATGAGTTTGGGGTCCAATTGGTGGATCGGGTCCGTTCATTGCGGAAAATTCTGACGCAACTTAACTGAATGAACTTGTGCATTAATATCACCAGTTCGGCCCGTTTTGCATCGAAGTTCGTGCAGTAACGAAAGAGTGCGAAACAAACCAAAACCTGAGTTTGGGGTCCGATGGGGTGGATCGGCTGCGTTCGTTGCTAAAAATTCCTACGCGACGTCATTGCACGAACTTGTGCACTAATGGCACCTGTTCGGCTCATTTTGCACCAAAGTTCGTGCAGTAACGACACGGTCTGAAATAACCCAAAACATGAGTTTGGGGTCCGATGGGGTGGATCGGCTACGTTCGTTGCTAAAAATTCCGACGCAACTTCGTTGCATGAACATTTGCACTAACATGACCAGTTCGGCCCATTTTGCACCGAAGTTCGTGCAGTAACGAAACGGTCTGAAACAACCCAAAACATGAGTTTGGGGTCTAATCGGTGGATCGGGTGCGTTCGTTGTGGAAAATTCTGACGCAACTTAACTGAATGAACTTGTGCATTAATATCACCAGTTCGGCCCATTTTGCATCGAAGTTCGTGAAGTAACGAAAGAGTCCGAAACAACCCAAAACATGAGTTTGGGGTCCAATGGGGTGGATCGGCTGCGTTCGTTGCTAAAAATTCCTACGCGACGTCATTGCACGAACTTGTGCATTAATGGCACCTGTTCGGTTCATTTTGTACCAAAGTTCGTGCAGTAACGAAACGGTCTGATGATGTGGACATCACCAGAATGGATACACCCACATGTAATAAACACACATGGAAGGTATGGAGGACCAAAGAAGTTGATTGGGGACCAAGCCTAAGTCTTCCCAATGTTCTCCATCAGGCCACCACGTCACCTTTGGTGCAAGGAAAGAAAGAGTCCATGTCCAACACGTTTTGGAGGCTGGATTCGGACTGCAGAACAGCACCAACTTGTGACGGACACCACGGTCGCATACGGACTCGGATAGGGACGTTCAAGTACTTCGTGGAAAGCTTATGAAGTCTAGTTTCGTATGGATCCGGACTCAAGTCCATATCTCTTCTGATTCGTCCGCAATGACCAAAATACTACCGACTGGTTTTCTGTCTAAAGGTGCTGCGACATCTTAATATGGCCCGATGGGCTTTGTATCAAGTCGGGTCCATTAGGGACGCGTCCTAGGGTTGGAGTGCGACTCAAACACCCTCTTGGTCGTCCTCCTAGGTATTAATAAGGGTTAGAGCCGCCATGAACAGATTGGGGGTTTTTGTTTTGTTGAAAGTTTAGCCATTGCTACTTCCTTGTAGACGCGTGTGTCGACTAGACCATCCGTTCTACTCGATTCGGAACCCCACCTTGTTGATTCCAGATTGGTTATTATCTCCATATTTGCAATTGAGTTGCTTGTTCTACTTGTTCTTGCTGGTTCTTCGATTGCTTGCAGGACAGGTGCCCTAGTGGCCGGGTGTCGCGCTCCACAAGATCGCGGCAGCCATTGGAGGTGGTGTATCGGTTGCTAAGGCGCAGCGTCCTTGGAAGGCTGTAGTCGGGCCGTGAACGTCGCCTCCATCTCAAATCGAGTTATCCCCCGCTTCTCATCGAAAGATCGGGAACAAACCCTAGCGGGTTCACATCAGTTGGTAATCAGAGCAAGGTTTATCGGTGAGAGATTTATCTTTGCTATTTTTTTTCCTATAGTCCAGAAAAACCAAAAAAGAAGGTAGATTAGTTTGCCGGCAATCCTATAAACCCTTTGAGCCTTTGCTGGTACTACTTAGTTAGGGCTTGTTGAGTTTTCGGTTGCATCGGTTGCGTCGTGTTGCTGGTCTTAGTTTAGTCCTTTAGAGTTTCGAGTTCTTGTCACCTCTTTTTGTCTCGGAGTTTCAATTCATCAGTGGAAGAAAACTTTCATTGTTTCTGTGTCCGGTCTCCGATTTGCGAGTTTTAGTACAATCTGGAAAGCGTAACTCGTGATCTTTCCAACGGATCTGACCTGGGTCACAAACTCCATCTAAGTGCTCCAGAATCGACTTGGAGATTTGTGCGTCTAGCTGCGTGAAACAAGTTTTGTCAATCTGAGTTAGTAGCAACTATATGCAGTAATCCTGTTGTGTTGTTTGTCAAACAAAGGATTTTAGTCCTCTACCAAAAAAAGAAGAAGAAAAAAAGAAAACAAAGTGAAAAAAAACAGAAAAGAAAAGAAAAGAAACGAAAAAGAAGAAAGGGGCTGATCCATCTTTTGTGTTCCTGCTGTTTCGGTTGGTGCTTTGTGACTTCATTTGTGTCCAGGCTCGCGCCTCTAGTACGGTCTATGCTAGGACCAGCACGGTACCACCGTTGAACAATTATTCAGCTTGCTTTTCTGACTAACGTGGTGCTAGTATTTTCCCTTGATCAGCCCACCTACAGCTCCACATACTCGACTATAGCTTGACAGTTTTCTGTTGCTAAGGCACCGATACACTTCTTTCAAGGTGCTTGACTTGTTGGTTGCCGACTCATCCTGTTTTGCTTGGTAAGAACTGGTAAGAGCTCGTATTAAACAAGTTGAGTTTGAGAGAATTACAACCGACACATTCTAGTAGTTGACAGGAGGATACATATTATTTTTGTGTTCTTGTTTTCTACTGATCATGGCAGGTGATACAGTGATTTTTGAGCGGAGCAAACAACAACAAAATATTCTGGACATTATTCAATGCTTGCCTTTATATCCTGGTGAGTTTGATCCTAAAGCTTACATTGATTGGGAGCTAAAAGTAGATAATGAATTTGATGAGCATGACCTGTCGGAGAAACAAATGATTTATATTGCCTCTAATATTTTAACAGAAAATGCTTTGCTAGAATGGAAATATATTTGTAGGCATAACATTATTCCGCAAACTTGGAAAGAATACAAAATACATTTTAGAGATGCCTATATTCCTGCATATTATGTTGATCATTTGCTTACCAAACTAGAGAAATTAAAACAGGGTAGTAGGACTATGAAACAATACTACCATGATTTTAAAATTTGTATCATGTTTGGTGGATTGGATGAATGCATGGAAGATGTTATGAATAGGTTCATGAGAGGGCTCAATTCTGAAATTCGAAACTTGTTAATTGGCAAGTCCTATTGTTATATCGGTCAATTGTTTTGTCTTGCTCTCCATGCTGAAAAAGAAATTCTTTCATTTGTGAATACTTGCAAGAATGATGTGACTCATAGTGTCCAAACTTTGTCCACTCTACATGCTAACAAAGAGCAACGAATAGTGGAACCTGCTGCTGATTCAACTTTTTCACAAGATGAATTACTTGTTGTTTCTTATGATAAAGAGGACTTGTGTGCTAATACTTCTTTTACTCATATACCAGAATTAATGAATAAGTGTGATATTTTTGGTTTGGAACCATACGAATGTGCTGTAGATAATCCTTCTCATCCTATTACTTGTGTACAAGATGAACTGAAATTGTTGTCTTCTTTAAATACTTTGGGTTATATTGAATTTAATATTCTGTGTAATCTAAATTGTCTAAAAGAGAAGGTTCAATTAGATTCTAATTTGCCAAGTTTAAATCATTGTTCGCTTCATGCAATTGGAAAAAATGACATCAAAGGAGAATATTTGGTGCATAAAGTGTATATCTGTTCTAATCTGAAATATCCTTTTGGGCTACAATACCATGAGCAAATAGGGGGCTGCATTAACACTAATAATATCTTGCAAAGTTTTTCTAGTTTTTCTCTTATGCAACAGGATCAGCCTGAAGAACGGGAGCATTGTTTGTTGTGCCCATGCAGCATAGTCGTCGCTCCATGTTCCAACTACAAAGCAAGCACCTTTGAATGCCGTTGGAGCAAGTCGAGGACGACTTGCAGCCAAGAAGGGGAGAATGATGTGGACATCACCAGAATGGATACACCCACATGTAATAAACACACATGGAAGGTATGGAGGACCAAAGAAGTTGATTGGGGACCAAGCCTAAGTCTTCCCAATGTTCTCCATCAGGCCACCACGTCACCTTTGGTGCAAGGAAAGAAAGAGTCCATGTCCAACACGTTTTGGAGGCTGGATTCGGACTGCAGAACAGCACCAACTTGTGACGGACACCACGGTCGCATACGGACTCGGATAGGGACGTTCAAGTACTTCGTGGAAAGCTTATGAAGTCTAGTTTCGTATGGATCCGGACTCAAGTCCATATCTCTTCTGATTCGTCCGCAATGACCAAAATACTACCGACTGGTTTTCTGTCTAAAGGTGCTGCGACATCTTAATATGGCCCGATGGGCTTTGTATCAAGTCGGGTCCATTAGGGACGCGTCCTAGGGTTGGAGTGCGACTCAAACACCCTCTTGGTCGTCCTCCTAGGTATTAATAAGGGTTAGAGCCGCCATGAACAGATTGGGGGTTTTTGTTTTGTTGAAAGTTTAGCCATTGCTACTTCCTTGTAGACGCGTGTGTCGACTAGACCATCCGTTCTACTCGATTCGGAACCCCACCTTGTTGATTCCAGATTGGTTATTATCTCCATATTTGCAATTGAGTTGCTTGTTCTACTTGTTCTTGCTGGTTCTTCGATTGCTTGCAGGACAGGTGCCCTAGTGGCCGGGTGTCGCGCTCCACAAGATCGCGGCAGCCATTGGAGGTGGTGTATCGGTTGCTAAGGCGCAGCGTCCTTGGAAGGCTGTAGTCGGGCCGTGAACGTCGCCTCCATCTCAAATCGAGTTATCCCCCGCTTCTCATCGAAAGATCGGGAACAAACCCTAGCGGGTTCACATCATCTGAAATAACCCAAAACATGAGTTTGGGGTCCGATGGGGTGGATCGGCTGCGTTCGTTGCTAAAAATTCCGACGCAACTTCGTTGCATGAATATTTGCACTAACATCACCAGTTCGGCCCATTTTGCATCGAAGTTCGTGCAGTAACGAAACGGTCTGAAACAACCCAAAACATGAGTTTGGGGTCCAATGGGTGGATCGGGTCCGTTCATTGCGGAAAATTCTGACGCAACTTAACTGAATGAACTTGTGCATTAATATCACCAGTTCGGCCCGTTTTGCATCGAAGTTCGTGCAGTAACGAAAGAGTCCGAAACAAACCAAAACCTGAGTTTGGGGTCCAATGGGGTGGATCGGCTGCGTTCGTTGCTAAAAATTCCTACGCGACGTCATTGCACGAACTTGTGCACTAATGGCACCTGTTCGGCTCATTTTGCACCAAAGTTCGTGCAGTAACGACACGGTCTGAAATAACCCAAAACATGAGTTTGGGGTCCGATGGGGTGGATCGGCTACGTTCGTTGCTAAAAATTCCGACGCAACTTCGTTGCATGAACATTTGCACTAACATGACCAGTTCGGCCCATTTTGCACCGAAGTTCGTGCAGTAACGAAACGGTCTGAAACAACCCAAAACATGAGTTTGGGGTCTAATCGGTGGATCGGGTGCGTTCGTTGTGGAAAATTCTGACGCAACTTAACTGAATGAACTTGTGCATTAATATCACCAGTTCGGCCCATTTTGCATCGAAGTTCGTGAAGTAACGAAAGAGTCCGAAACAACCCAAAACATGAGTTTGGGGTCCAATGGGGTGGATCGGCTGCGTTCGTTGCTAAAAATTCCTACGCGACGTCATTGCACGAACTTGTGCATTAATGGCACCTGTTCGGTTCATTTTGTACCAAAGTTCGTGTAGTAACGAAACGGTCTGAAATAACCCAAAACATGAGTTTGGGGTCCGATGGGGTGGATCGGCTGCGTTCGTTGCTAAAAATTCCGACGCAACTTCGTTGCATGAACTTTTGCACTAACATCACCAGTTCGGCCCATTTTCACCGAAGTTCGTGCAGTAACGAAACGTTCTGAAACAACCCAAAACATGAGTTTGGGGTCCAATGGGTGGATCGGGTACGTTCGTTGCGGAAAATTCTGACGCAACTTAACTGAATGAACTTGTTCATTAATATCACCAGTTCGGCCCATTTTGCATCGAAGTTTGTGCGGTAATGAAAGAGTCCGAAACAACCCAAAACATGAGTTTGGGGTCCAATGGGGTGGATCGGCTGCGTTCGTGGCTAAAAATTCCGACGCGACGTCATTGCACGAACTTGTGCATGAATGGCACCTGTTCGGCTCATTTTGTACTAAAGTTCGTGCAGTAACTAACCGTTCTGAAACAACCCAAAACATGAGTTTGGGGTCCGATGGGGTGGATCGGCTGCGTTCGTTGCTAAAAATTCCGACGAAACTTCGTTGCAAGAACTTTTGCAGTAACATCACCAGTTCGACCCATTTTGCACCGAAGTTCGAGCAGGAACGAACCGGTCTGAAACGACGCAAAACATGGGTCTGGGGTCCAATAGGGTGGATCGGGGGCATTCGTTGCAAAATATACCAACGCGACGTGGTTGCACGATCTTGTGCATTAATTGCACCAGTTCGGCCCATTTTGCACCGAAGTTCGTGCAGTAACGAAACGGTCTGAAACAACCCAAAACATAAGTTTGGGGTCTAATCGGTGGATCGGGTGCGTTCGTTGCGGAAAATTCTGACGCAACTTAAATGAATGAACTTGTGCATTAATATCACCAGTTCGGCCCATTTTGCATCGAAGTTCGTGAAGTAACGAAAGAGTCCGAAACAACCCAAAACATGAGTTTGGGGTCCAATGGGGTGGATCGGCTGCGTTCGTTGCTAAAAATTCCTACGCGACGTCATTGCACGAACTTGCGCATTAATGGCACCTGTTCGGTTCATTTTGTACCAAAGTTCGTGCAGTAACGAAACGGTCTGAAATAACCCAAAACATGAGTTTGGGGTCCGATGGGGTGGATCGGCTGCGTTCGTTGCTAAAAATTCCGACGCAACTTCGTTGCATGAACTTTTGCACTAACATCACCAGTTCGGCCCATTTTCACCGAAGTTCGTGCAGTAACGAAACGTTCTGAAACAACCCAAAACATGAGTTTGGGGTCCAATGGGTGGATCGGGTACGTTCGTTGCGGAAAATTCTGACGCAACTTAACTGAATGAACTTGTTCATTAATATCACCAGTTCGGCCCATTTTGCATCGAAGTTCGTGCGGTAATGAAAGAGTCCGAAACAACCCAAAACATGAGTTTGGGGTCCAATGGGGTGGATCGGCTGCGTTCGTTGCTATAAATTCCTACGCGACGTCATTGCACGAACTTGTGCATTAATGGCACCTGTTCGGCTCATTTTGCACCAAAGTTCGTGCAGTAACGAAACGGTCTGAAATAACCCAAAACATGAGTTTGGGGTCCGATGGGGTGGATCGGCTGTGTTCGTTGCTAAAAATTCCGACGCAACTTCGTTGCATGAACTTTTGCACTAACATCACCAGTTCGGCCCATTTTGCACCGAAGTTCGTGCAGTAACGAAACGGTCTGAAACAACCCAAAACATGAGTTTGGGGTCCAATGGGTGGATCGGGTGCGTTCGTTGCGGAAAATTCTGACGCAACTTAACTCAATGAACTTGTGCATTAATATCACCAGTTCGGCCCATTTTGCATCGAAGTTCGTGCAGTAACGAAAGAGTCCGAAACAACCCAAAACATGAGTTTGGGGTCCAATGGGGTGGATCGGCTGCGTTCGTTGCTAAAAATTCCTACGCGACGTCATTGCAGGAACTTGTGCATTAATGGCACCTGTTCGGCTCATTTTGCACCAAAGTTCGTGCAGTAACGAAACGGTCTGAAATAACCCAAAACATGAGTTTGGGGTCCAATGGGGTGGATCGGCTGCGTTCGTTGCTAAAAATTCCGACGCAACTTCGTTGCATGAACTTTGCACTAACATCACCACTTCGGCCCATTTTGCACCGAAGTTCGTGTAGTAACGAAACGGTCTGAAACAACCCAAAACATGAATTTGGGGTCCAATGGGTGGATCGGGTGCGTTCGTTGCGGAAAATTCTGACGCAACATAACTGAATGAACTTGTGCATTAATATCACTAGTTCGGCTCATTTTGCATCGAAGTTCGTGCAGTAACGAAAGAGTCCGAAACAACCCAAAACATGAGTTTGGGGTCCAATGGGGTGGATCGGCTGCGTTATTTGCTAAATATTCCTACGCGACGTCATTGCACGAACTTGTGCATTATTGGCACCAGTTCGGCTCATTTTGCACCAAAGTTCGTGAAGTGACGAAACGGTCTGAAACAACCCAAAACATGAGTTTGTGGTCCGATGGGGTGGATCGGCTGCGTTCGTTGCTAAAAATTCCGACGCAACTTTACTGAATGAACTTGTGCATTAATATCACCAGTTCGGCCCATTTTGCATCGAAGTTCGTGCAGTAACGAAAGAGTCCGAAACAACCCAAAACATGAGTTTGGCGTCCAATGGGGTGGATCGGCTGCGTTCGTGGCTAAAAATTACGACGCGACGTCATTGCACGAACTTGTGCATGAATGGCACCTGTTCGGCTCATTTTGTACTAAAGTTCGTGCAGTAACTAACCGTTCTGAAACAACCCAAAACATGAGTTTGGGGTCCGATGGGGTGGATCGGCTGCGTTCGTTGCTAAAAATTCCGACGAAACTTCCTTGCATTAACTTTTGCAGTAACATCACCAGTTCGGCCCATTTTGCACCGAAGTTCGAGCAGCAATGAACCGGTCTGAAACGACGCAAAACATGGGTCTGGGGTCTAATAGGGTGGATCGGGGGCGTTCGTTGCCAAAAATACCGACGCGACGTCGTTGCACGATCTTGTGCATTAATTGCACCAGTTCAGAACGTTTTGCACCGAAGTTTGTGCAGTAACAAAACAGTCCGAAACGACCCAAAACATGAGTTTGGGGTCCAATGGGGTGGATCGGCTGCGTTCGTTGCTAAAAATTCCGACGCAACTTAACTGAATGAACTTGTGCATTAATATCACCAATTCGGCCCATTTTGCATCGAAGTTCGTGCAGTAACGAAAGAGTCCGAAACGACCAAAAACATGAGTTTGGGGTCACATGGGGTGGATCGGCTGCCTTCGTGGCTAAAAATTCCGATGCGACGTCATTGCACGAACTTGTTCATTAATGGCACCAGTTCGGCTTATTTTGCACCAAAGTTCGTGTAGTAACGAAACGGTCTGAAATAACCCAAAACATGAGTTTGGGGTCCGATGGGGTGGATCGGCTGCGTTCGTTGCTAAAAATTCCGACGCAACTTCGTTGCATGAACTTTTGCACTAACATCACCAGTTCGGCCCATTTTGCACCAAAATTCGTGCAGTAACGAAACCGTCTGAAACAACCCAAAACATGAGTTTGGGGTCCGATGGGGTGGATCGGCTGCGTTCGTTGCTAAAAATTCGGATGCAACCTCGTTGCATGATCTTTTGCAGTACCATCACCAGTTCGGCCCATTTTGCATCGAAGTTCGTGCAGTAACGAAACCGTCTGAAACAACCCAAAACATGAGTTTGGGGTCCAATGGGTGGATCGGGTGCGTTCGTTGCGGAAAATTCTGACGCAACTTAACTGAATGAACTTGTGCATTAATATCACCAGTTCGCCCCATTTTGCATCGAAGTTCGTGCAGTAACGAAAGAGTCCGAAACAACCCAAAACATGAGTTTGGGGTCCAATGGGGTGGATCGGCTGCGTTCGTTGCTAAAAATTCCTACGCGACGTCATTGCACGAACTTGTGCATTAATGGCACCTGTTCGGCTCATTTTGCACCAAAGTTCGTGCAGTAACGAAACGGTCTGAAATAACCCAAAACATGAGTTTGGGGTCCGATGGGGTGGATCGGCTGCGTTCGTTGCTAAAAATTCCGACGCAACTTCGTTGCATGAACTTTTGCACTAACATCAACAGTTCGGCCCATTTTGCACCGAAGTTCGAGCAGCAAAGAACCGGTCTGAAACGACGCAAAACATGGGTCTGGGGTCCAATAGGGTGGATCGGGGGCGTTCGTTGCCAAAAATACCGACGCGACGTCGTTGCACGATCTTGTGCATTAATTGCACCAGTTCAGAACGTTTTGCACCGAAGTTTGTGCAGTAACAAAACAGTCCGAAACGACCCAAAACATGAGTTTGGGGTCCAATGGGGTGGATCGGCTGCGTTCGTTGCTAAAAATTCCGACGCAACTTAACTGAATGAACTTGTGCATTAATATCACCAGTTCGGCCCATTTTGCATCGAAGTTCGTGCAGTAACGAAAGAGTCCGAAACGACCAAAAACATGAGTTTGGGGTCACATGGGGTGGATCGGCTGCGTTCGTGGCTAAAAATTCCGATGCGACGTCATTGCACGAACTTGTGCATTAATGGCACCACTTCGGCTCATTTTGCACCAAAGTTCGTGCAGTAACGAAACGGTCTGAAATAACCCAAAACATGAGTTTGGGGTCCGATGGGGTGGATCGGCTGCGTTCGTTGCTAAAAATTCCGACGTAACTTCGTTGCATGAACTTTTGCACTAACATCACCAGTTCGGCCCATTTTGCACCGAAGTTCGTGCAATAATGAAACGGTCTGAAACAACCCAAAACATGAATTTGGGGTCCAATGGGTGGATCGGGTGCGTTCGTTGCGGAAAATTCTGACGCAACATAACTGAATGAACTTGTGCATTAATATCACTAGTTCGGCCCATTTTGCATCGAAGTTCGTGCAGTAACGAAAGAGTCCGAAACAACCCAAAACATGAGTTTGGGGTCCAATGGGGTGGATCAGCTGCGTTCGTTGCTAAAAATTCCTACGCGACGTCATTGCACGAACTTGTGCATTAATGGCACCTGTTCGGCTCATTTTGTACCAAAGTTCGTGTAGTAACGAAACGGTCTGAAATAACCCAAAACATGAGTTTGGGGTCCAATGGGTGGATCGGGTGCGTTCATTGCGGAAAATTCTGACGCAACTTAACTGAATGAACTTGTGCATTAATATCACCAGTTCGGCCCATTTTGCATCGAAGTTCGTGCAGTAACGAAAGAGTCCGAAACAACCGAAAACATGAGTTTGGGGTCCAATGGGGTGGATCGGCTGCGTTCGTTGCTAAAAATTCCTACGCGACGTCATTGCAGGAACTTGTGCATTAATGGCACCTGTTCGGCTCATCTTGCACCAAAGTTCGTGCAGTAACGAAACGGTCTGAAATAACCCAAAACATGAGTTTGGGGTCCAATGGGGTGGATCGGCTGCGTTCGTTGCTAAAAATTCCGACGTAACTTCGTTGCATGAACTTTTGCACTAACATCACCAGTTCGGCCCATTTTGCACCGAAGTTCGTGCAATAATGAAACGGTCTGAAACAACCCAAAACATGAGTTTGGGGTCTAATGGGTGGATCGGGTGCGTTCGTTGCGGAAAATTCTGACGCAACATAACTGAATGAACTTGTGCATTAATATCACTAGTTCGGCCCATTTTGCATCGAAGTTCGTGCAGTAACGAAAGAGTCCGAAACAACCCAAAACATGAGTTTGGGGTCCAATGGGGTGGATCGGCTGCGTTATTTGCTAAATATTCCTACGCGACGTCATTGCACGAACTTGTGCATTAATGGCACCAGTTCGGCTCATTTTGCACCAAAGTTCGTGAAGTAACAAAACGGTCTGAAACAACCCAAAACATGAGTTTGGGGTCCGATGGGGTGGATCGGCTGCGTTCATTGCTAAAAATTCCGACGCAACTTTACTGAATGAACTTGTGCATTAATATCACCAGTTCGGCCCATTTTGCATCGAAGTTCGTGCAGTAACGAAAGAGTCCGAAACAACCCAAAACATGAGTTTGTGGTCCAATGGGGTGGATCGGCTGCGTTCGTGGCTAAAAATTCCGACGCGACGTCATTGCACGAACTTGTGCATGAATGGCACCTGTTCGGCTCATTTTGTACTAAAGTTCGTGCAGTAACTAACCGTTCTGAAACAACCCAAAACATGAGTTTGGGGTCCGATGGGGTGGATCGGCTGCGTTCGTTGCTAAAAATTCCGACGAAACTTCGTTGCATGAACTTTTGCACTAACATCACCAGTTCGGCCCATTTTGCACCGAAGTTCGTGCAGTAACGAAACGGTCTGAAACAATCCAAAACATGAGTTTGGGGTCCAATGCGTGGATTGGGTGCGTTCGTTGCGGAAAATTCTGACGCAACTTAACTGAATGAACTTGTGCATTAATATCACCAGTTCGGCCCATTTTGCATCGAAGTTCGTGCAGTAACGAAAGAGTCCGAAACAACCCAAAACATGAGTTTGGGGTCCAATGGGGTGGATCGGCTGCATTCGTTGCTAAAAATTCCTACGCGACGTCATTGCACGAACTTGTGCATTAATGGCACCTGTTCGGCTCATTTTGCACCAAAGTTCGTGCAGTAACGAAACGGTCTGAAATAACCCAAAACATGAGTTTCTGGTCCGATGGGGTGGATCGGCTGCGTTCGTTGCTAAAAATTCCGACGCAACTTCGTTGCATGAACTTTTGCACTAACATCAACAGTTCGGCCCATTTTGCACCGAAGTTCGAGCAGCAAAGAACCGGTCTGAAACGACGCAAAACATGGGTCTGGGGTCCAATAGGGTGTATCGGGGGCGTTCGTTGCAAAAAATACCAACGCGACGTCGTTGCACGATCTTGTGCATTAATTGCACCAGCTCAGAACGTTTTGCACCGAAGTTTGTGCAGTAACGAAACAGTCCGAAACGACCCAAAACATGAGTTTGGGGTCCAATGGGGTGGATCGGCTGCGTTCGTTGCTAAAAATTCCGACGCGACTTAACTGAATGAACTTGTGCATTAATATCACCAGTTTGGCCCATTTTGCATCGAAGTTCGTGCAGTAACGAAAGAGTCCGAAATGACCAAAAACATGAGTTTGGGGTCCAATGTGGTGGATCGGCTGCGTTCGTGGCTTAAAATTCCGACGCGACGTCATTGCACGAACTTGTGCATTAACGACACCAAAGTTCGTGCAGTAACGAAACAGTCTGAAATAACCCAAAACATGAGTTTGGGGTCCGATGGGGTGGATCGGCTGCGTTCGTTGCTAAAAATTCCGACGCAACTTCGTTGCATGAACTTTTGCACTAACATCACCACTTCGGCCCATTTTGCACCGAAGTTCGTGCAGTAACGAAACGGTCTGAAACAACCCAAAACATGAGTTTGGGGTCTAATGGGTGGATCGGGTGCGTTCGTTGCGGAAAATTCTGACGCAACTTAACTGAATGAACTTGTGCATTAATATCACCATTTCGGCCCATTTTGCATCGAAGTTCGTGCAGTAACGAAAGAGTCCGAAACAACCCAAACCATGAGTTTGGGGTCCAATGGGGTGGATCGGCTGCGTTCGTTGCTAAAAATTCCTACGCGACGTCATTGCACGAACTTGTGCATTAATGGCACCTGTTCGGCTCATTTTGCACCAAAGTTCGTGCAGTAACGAAACGGTCTGAAATAACCCAAAACATGAGTTTGGGGTCCGATGGGGTGGATCGGCTGCGTTCGTTGCTAAAAATTCCGACGCAACTTCGTTGCATGAACTTTTGCACTAACATCAACAGTTCGGCCCATTTTGCACCGAAGTTCGAGCAGCAAAGAACCGGTCTGAAACGACGCAAAACATGGGTCTGGGGTCCAATAGGGTGGATCGGGGGCGTTCGTTGCCAAAAATACCGACGCGACGTCGTTGCACGATCTTGTGCATTAATTGCACCAGTTCAGAACGTTTTGCACCGAAGTTTGTGCAGTAACAAAACAGTCCGAAACGACCCAAAACATGAGTTTGGGGTCCAATGGGGTGGATCGGCTGCGTTCGTTGCTAAAAATTCCGACGCAACTTAACTGAATGAACTTGTGCATTAATATCACCAGTTCGGCCCATTTTGCATCGAAGTTCGTGCAGTAACGAAAGAGTCCGAAACGACCAAAAACATGAGTTTGGGGTCACATGGGGTGGATCGGCTGCGTTCGTGGCTAAAAATTCCGATGCGACGTCATTGCACGAACTTGTGCATTAATGGCACCACTTCGGCTCATTTTGCACCAAAGTTCGTGCAGTAACGAAACGGTCTGAAATAACCCAAAACATGAGTTTGGGGTCCGATGGGGTGGATCGGCTGCGTTCGTTGCTAAAAATTCCGACGTAACTTCGTTGCATGAACTTTTGCACTAACATCACCAGTTCGGCCCATTTTGCACCGAAGTTCGTGCAATAATGAAACGGTCTGAAACAACCCAAAACATGAATTTGGGGTCCAATGGGTGGATCGGGTGCGTTCGTTGCGGAAAATTCTGACGCAACATAACTGAATGAACTTGTGCATTAATATCACTAGTTCGGCCCATTTTGCATCGAAGTTCGTGCAGTAACGAAAGAGTCCGAAACAACCCAAAACATGAGTTTGGGGTCCAATGGGGTGGATCGGCTGCGTTATTTGCTAAATATTCCTACGCGACGTCATTGCACGAACTTGTGCATTAATGGCACCAGTTCGGCTCATTTTGCACCAAAGTTCGTGAAGTAACAAAACGGTCTGAAACAACCCAAAACATGAGTTTGGGGTCCAATGGGGTGGATCGGCTGCGTTCGTTGCTAAAAATTCCTACGCGACGTCATTGCACGAACTTGTGCATTAATGGCACCTGTTCGGCTCCTTTTGCACCAAAGTTCGTGCAGTAACGAAACGGTCTGAAATAACCCAAAACATGAGTTTGGGGTCTGATGGGGTGGATCGGCTGCGTTTGTTGCTAAAAATTCCGACGCAACTTCGTTGCATGAACTTTTGCACTAACATCAACAGTTCGGCCCATTTTGCACCGAAGTTCGAGCAGCAAAGAACCGGTCTGAAACGACGCAAAACATGGGTCTGGGGTCCAATAGGGTGGATCGGGGGCGTTCGTTGCCAAAAATACCGACGCGACGTCGTTGCACGATCTTGTGCATTAATTGCACCAGTTCAGAACGTTTTGCACCGAAGTTTGTGCAGTAACAAAACAGTCCGAAACGACCCAAAACATGAGTTTGGGGTCCAATGGGGTGGATCGGCTGCGTTCGTTGCTAAAAATTCCGACGCAACTTAACTGAATGAACTTGTGCATTAATATCACCAGTTCGGCCCATTTTGCATCGAAGTTCGTGCAGTAACGAAAGAGTCCGAAACGACCAAAAACATGAGTTTGGGGTCACATGGGGTGGATCGGCTGCGTTCGTGGCTAAAAATTCCGATGCGACGTCATTGCACGAACTTGTGCATTAATGGCACCACTTCGGCTCATTTTGCACCAAAGTTCGTGCAGTAACGAAACGGTCTGAAATAACCCAAAACATGAGTTTGGGGTCCGATGGGGTGGATCGGCTGCGTTCGTTGCTAAAAATTCCGACGTAACTTCGTTGCATGAACTTTTGCACTAACATCACCAGTTCGGCCCATTTTGCACCGAAGTTCGTGCAATAATGAAACGGTCTGAAACAACCCAAAACATGAATTTGGGGTCCAATGGGTGGATCGGGTGCGTTCGTTGCGGAAAATTCTGACGCAACATAACTGAATGAACTTGTGCATTAATATCACTAGTTCGGCCCATTTTGCATCGAAGTTCGTGCAGTAACGAAAGAGTCCGAAACAACCCAAAACATGAGTTTGGGGTCCAATGGGGTGGATCGGCTGCGTTATTTGCTAAATATTCCTACGCGACGTCATTGCACGAACTTGTGCATTAATGGCACCAGTTCGGCTCATTTTGCACCAAAGTTCGTGAAGTAACAAAACGGTCTGAAACAACCCAAAACATGAGTTTGGGGTCCGATGGGGTGGATCGGCTGCGTTCATTGCTAAAAATTCCGACGCAACTTTACTGAATGAACTTGTGCATTAATATCACCAGTTCGGCCCATTTTGCATCGAAGTTCGTGCAGTAACGAAAGAGTCCGAAACAACCCAAAACATGAGTTTGTGGTCCAATGGGGTGGATCGGCTGCGTTCGTGGCTAAAAATTCCGACGCGACGTCATTGCACGAACTTGTGCATGAATGGCACCTGTTCGGCTCATTTTGTACTAAAGTTCGTGCAGTAACTAACCGTTCTGAAACAACCCAAAACATGAGTTTGGGGTCCGATGGGGTGGATCGGCTGCGTTCGTTGCTAAAAATTCCGACGAAACTTCCTTGCATTAACTTTTGCAGTAACATCACCAGTTCGGCCCATTTTGCACCGAAGTTCGAGCAGCAATGAACCGGTCTGAAACGACGCAAAACATGGGTCTGGGGTCTAATAGGGTGGATCGGCTGCGTTCGTTGCTAAAAATTCCGACGCAACTTAACTGAATGAACTTGTGCATTAATATCACCAATTCGGCCCATTTTGCATCGAAGTTCGTGCAGTAACGAAAGAGTCCGAAACGACCAAAAACATGAGTTTGGGGTCACATGGGGTGGATCGGCTGCCTTCGTGGCTAAAAATTCCGATGCGACGTCATTGCACGAACTTGTTCATTAATGGCACCAGTTCGGCTTATTTTGCACCAAAGTTCGTGTAGTAACGAAACGGTCTGAAATAACCCAAAACATGAGTTTGGGGTCCGATGGGGTGGATCGGCTGCGTTCGTTGCTAAAAATTCCGACGCAACTTCGTTGCATGAACTTTTGCACTAACATCACCAGTTCGGCCCATTTTGCACCAAAATTCGTGCAGTAACGAAACCGTCTGAAACAACCCAAAACATGAGTTTGGGGTCCGATGGGGTGGATCGGCTGCGTTCGTTGCTAAAAATTCGGATGCAACCTCGTTGCATGATCTTTTGCAGTACCATCACCAGTTCGGCCCATTTTGCATCGAAGTTCGTGCAGTAACGAAACCGTCTGAAACAACCCAAAACATGAGTTTGGGGTCCAATGGGTGGATCGGGTGCGTTCGTTGCGGAAAATTCTGACGCAACTTAACTGAATGAACTTGTGCATTAATATCACCAGTTCGCCCCATTTTGCATCGAAGTTCGTGCAGTAACGAAAGAGTCCGAAACAACCCAAAACATGAGTTTGGGGTCCAATGGGGTGGATCGGCTGCGTTCGTTGCTAAAAATTCCTACGCGACGTCATTGCACGAACTTGTGCATTAATGGCACCTGTTCGGCTCATTTTGCACCAAAGTTCGTGCAGTAACGAAACGGTCTGAAATAACCCAAAACATGAGTTTGGGGTCCGATGGGGTGGATCGGCTGCGTTCGTTGCTAAAAATTCCGACGCAACTTCGTTGCATGAACTTTTGCACTAACATCAACAGTTCGGCCCATTTTGCACCGAAGTTCGAGCAGCAAAGAACCGGTCTGAAACGACGCAAAACATGGGTCTGGGGTCCAATAGGGTGGATCGGGGGCGTTCGTTGCCAAAAATACCGACGCGACGTCGTTGCACGATCTTGTGCATTAATTGCACCAGTTCAGAACGTTTTGCACCGAAGTTTGTGCAGTAACAAAACAGTCCGAAACGACCCAAAACATGAGTTTGGGGTCCAATGGGGTGGATCGGCTGCGTTCGTTGCTAAAAATTCCGACGCAACTTAACTGAATGAACTTGTGCATTAATATCACCAGTTCGGCCCATTTTGCATCGAAGTTCGTGCAGTAACGAAAGAGTCCGAAACGACCAAAAACATGAGTTTGGGGTCACATGGGGTGGATCGGCTGCGTTCGTGGCTAAAAATTCCGATGCGACGTCATTGCACGAACTTGTGCATTAATGGCACCACTTCGGCTCATTTTGCACCAAAGTTCGTGCAGTAACGAAACGGTCTGAAATAACCCAAAACATGAGTTTGGGGTCCGATGGGGTGGATCGGCTGCGTTCGTTGCTAAAAATTCCGACGTAACTTCGTTGCATGAACTTTTGCACTAACATCACCAGTTCGGCCCATTTTGCACCGAAGTTCGTGCAATAATGAAACGGTCTGAAACAACCCAAAACATGAATTTGGGGTCCAATGGGTGGATCGGGTGCGTTCGTTGCGGAAAATTCTGACGCAACATAACTGAATGAACTTGTGCATTAATATCACTAGTTCGGCCCATTTTGCATCGAAGTTCGTGCAGTAACGAAAGAGTCCGAAACAACCCAAAACATGAGTTTGGGGTCCAATGGGGTGGATCAGCTGCGTTCGTTGCTAAAAATTCCTACGCGACGTCATTGCACGAACTTGTGCATTAATGGCACCTGTTCGGCTCATTTTGTACCAAAGTTCGTGTAGTAACGAAACGGTCTGAAATAACCCAAAACATGAGTTTGGGGTCCAATGGGTGGATCGGGTGCGTTCATTGCGGAAAATTCTGACGCAACTTAACTGAATGAACTTGTGCATTAATATCACCAGTTCGGCCCATTTTGCATCGAAGTTCGTGCAGTAACGAAAGAGTCCGAAACAACCGAAAACATGAGTTTGGGGTCCAATGGGGTGGATCGGCTGCGTTCGTTGCTAAAAATTCCTACGCGACGTCATTGCAGGAACTTGTGCATTAATGGCACCTGTTCGGCTCATCTTGCACCAAAGTTCGTGCAGTAACGAAACGGTCTGAAATAACCCAAAACATGAGTTTGGGGTCCAATGGGGTGGATCGGCTGCGTTCGTTGCTAAAAATTCCGACGTAACTTCGTTGCATGAACTTTTGCACTAACATCACCAGTTCGGCCCATTTTGCACCGAAGTTCGTGCAATAATGAAACGGTCTGAAACAACCCAAAACATGAGTTTGGGGTCTAATGGGTGGATCGGGTGCGTTCGTTGCGGAAAATTCTGACGCAACATAACTGAATGAACTTGTGCATTAATATCACTAGTTCGGCCCATTTTGCATCGAAGTTCGTGCAGTAACGAAAGAGTCCGAAACAACCCAAAACATGAGTTTGGGGTCCAATGGGGTGGATCGGCTGCGTTATTTGCTAAATATTCCTACGCGACGTCATTGCACGAACTTGTGCATTAATGGCACCAGTTCGGCTCATTTTGCACCAAAGTTCGTGAAGTAACAAAACGGTCTGAAACAACCCAAAACATGAGTTTGGGGTCCGATGGGGTGGATCGGCTGCGTTCATTGCTAAAAATTCCGACGCAACTTTACTGAATGAACTTGTGCATTAATATCACCAGTTCGGCCCATTTTGCATCGAAGTTCGTGCAGTAACGAAAGAGTCCGAAACAACCCAAAACATGAGTTTGTGGTCCAATGGGGTGGATCGGCTGCGTTCGTGGCTAAAAATTCCGACGCGACGTCATTGCACGAACTTGTGCATGAATGGCACCTGTTCGGCTCATTTTGTACTAAAGTTCGTGCAGTAACTAACCGTTCTGAAACAACCCAAAACATGAGTTTGGGGTCCGATGGGGTGGATCGGCTGCGTTCGTTGCTAAAAATTCCGACGAAACTTCGTTGCATGAACTTTTGCACTAACATCACCAGTTCGGCCCATTTTGCACCGAAGTTCGTGCAGTAACGAAACGGTCTGAAACAATCCAAAACATGAGTTTGGGGTCCAATGCGTGGATTGGGTGCGTTCGTTGCGGAAAATTCTGACGCAACTTAACTGAATGAACTTGTGCATTAATATCACCAGTTCGGCCCATTTTGCATCGAAGTTCGTGCAGTAACGAAAGAGTCCGAAACAACCCAAAACATGAGTTTGGGGTCCAATGGGGTGGATCGGCTGCATTCGTTGCTAAAAATTCCTACGCGACGTCATTGCACGAACTTGTGCATTAATGGCACCTGTTCGGCTCATTTTGCACCAAAGTTCGTGCAGTAACGAAACGGTCTGAAATAACCCAAAACATGAGTTTCTGGTCCGATGGGGTGGATCGGCTGCGTTCGTTGCTAAAAATTCCGACGCAACTTCGTTGCATGAACTTTTGCACTAACATCAACAGTTCGGCCCATTTTGCACCGAAGTTCGAGCAGCAAAGAACCGGTCTGAAACGACGCAAAACATGGGTCTGGGGTCCAATAGGGTGTATCGGGGGCGTTCGTTGCAAAAAATACCAACGCGACGTCGTTGCACGATCTTGTGCATTAATTGCACCAGCTCAGAACGTTTTGCACCGAAGTTTGTGCAGTAACGAAACAGTCCGAAACGACCCAAAACATGAGTTTGGGGTCCAATGGGGTGGATCGGCTGCGTTCGTTGCTAAAAATTCCGACGCGACTTAACTGAATGAACTTGTGCATTAATATCACCAGTTTGGCCCATTTTGCATCGAAGTTCGTGCAGTAACGAAAGAGTCCGAAATGACCAAAAACATGAGTTTGGGGTCCAATGTGGTGGATCGGCTGCGTTCGTGGCTTAAAATTCCGACGCGACGTCATTGCACGAACTTGTGCATTAACGACACCAAAGTTCGTGCAGTAACGAAACAGTCTGAAATAACCCAAAACATGAGTTTGGGGTCCGATGGGGTGGATCGGCTGCGTTCGTTGCTAAAAATTCCGACGCAACTTCGTTGCATGAACTTTTGCACTAACATCACCACTTCGGCCCATTTTGCACCGAAGTTCGTGCAGTAACGAAACGGTCTGAAACAACCCAAAACATGAGTTTGGGGTCTAATGGGTGGATCGGGTGCGTTCGTTGCGGAAAATTCTGACGCAACTTAACTGAATGAACTTGTGCATTAATATCACCATTTCGGCCCATTTTGCATCGAAGTTCGTGCAGTAACGAAAGAGTCCGAAACAACCCAAACCATGAGTTTGGGGTCCAATGGGGTGGATCGGCTGCGTTCGTTGCTAAAAATTCCTACGCGACGTCATTGCACGAACTTGTGCATTAATGGCACCTGTTCGGCTCATTTTGCACCAAAGTTCGTGCAGTAACGAAACGGTCTGAAATAACCCAAAACATGAGTTTGGGGTCCGATGGGGTGGATCGGCTGCGTTCGTTGCTAAAAATTCCGACGCAACTTCGTTGCATGAACTTTTGCACTAACATCAACAGTTCGGCCCATTTTGCACCGAAGTTCGAGCAGCAAAGAACCGGTCTGAAACGACGCAAAACATGGGTCTGGGGTCCAATAGGGTGGATCGGGGGCGTTCGTTGCCAAAAATACCGACGCGACGTCGTTGCACGATCTTGTGCATTAATTGCACCAGTTCAGAACGTTTTGCACCGAAGTTTGTGCAGTAACAAAACAGTCCGAAACGACCCAAAACATGAGTTTGGGGTCCAATGGGGTGGATCGGCTGCGTTCGTTGCTAAAAATTCCGACGCAACTTAACTGAATGAACTTGTGCATTAATATCACCAGTTCGGCCCATTTTGCATCGAAGTTCGTGCAGTAACGAAAGAGTCCGAAACGACCAAAAACATGAGTTTGGGGTCACATGGGGTGGATCGGCTGCGTTCGTGGCTAAAAATTCCGATGCGACGTCATTGCACGAACTTGTGCATTAATGGCACCACTTCGGCTCATTTTGCACCAAAGTTCGTGCAGTAACGAAACGGTCTGAAATAACCCAAAACATGAGTTTGGGGTCCGATGGGGTGGATCGGCTGCGTTCGTTGCTAAAAATTCCGACGTAACTTCGTTGCATGAACTTTTGCACTAACATCACCAGTTCGGCCCATTTTGCACCGAAGTTCGTGCAATAATGAAACGGTCTGAAACAACCCAAAACATGAATTTGGGGTCCAATGGGTGGATCGGGTGCGTTCGTTGCGGAAAATTCTGACGCAACATAACTGAATGAACTTGTGCATTAATATCACTAGTTCGGCCCATTTTGCATCGAAGTTCGTGCAGTAACGAAAGAGTCCGAAACAACCCAAAACATGAGTTTGGGGTCCAATGGGGTGGATCGGCTGCGTTATTTGCTAAATATTCCTACGCGACGTCATTGCACGAACTTGTGCATTAATGGCACCAGTTCGGCTCATTTTGCACCAAAGTTCGTGAAGTAACAAAACGGTCTGAAACAACCCAAAACATGAGTTTGGGGTCCAATGGGGTGGATCGGCTGCGTTCGTTGCTAAAAATTCCTACGCGACGTCATTGCACGAACTTGTGCATTAATGGCACCTGTTCGGCTCCTTTTGCACCAAAGTTCGTGCAGTAACGAAACGGTCTGAAATAACCCAAAACATGAGTTTGGGGTCTGATGGGGTGGATCGGCTGCGTTTGTTGCTAAAAATTCCGACGCAACTTCGTTGCATGAACTTTTGCACTAACATCAACAGTTCGGCCCATTTTGCACCGAAGTTCGAGCAGCAAAGAACCGGTCTGAAACGACGCAAAACATGGGTCTGGGGTCCAATAGGGTGGATCGGGGGCGTTCGTTGCCAAAAATACCGACGCGACGTCGTTGCACGATCTTGTGCATTAATTGCACCAGTTCAGAACGTTTTGCACCGAAGTTTGTGCAGTAACAAAACAGTCCGAAACGACCCAAAACATGAGTTTGGGGTCCAATGGGGTGGATCGGCTGCGTTCGTTGCTAAAAATTCCGACGCAACTTAACTGAATGAACTTGTGCATTAATATCACCAGTTCGGCCCATTTTGCATCGAAGTTCGTGCAGTAACGAAAGAGTCCGAAACGACCAAAAACATGAGTTTGGGGTCACATGGGGTGGATCGGCTGCGTTCGTGGCTAAAAATTCCGATGCGACGTCATTGCACGAACTTGTGCATTAATGGCACCACTTCGGCTCATTTTGCACCAAAGTTCGTGCAGTAACGAAACGGTCTGAAATAACCCAAAACATGAGTTTGGGGTCCGATGGGGTGGATCGGCTGCGTTCGTTGCTAAAAATTCCGACGTAACTTCGTTGCATGAACTTTTGCACTAACATCACCAGTTCGGCCCATTTTGCACCGAAGTTCGTGCAATAATGAAACGGTCTGAAACAACCCAAAACATGAATTTGGGGTCCAATGGGTGGATCGGGTGCGTTCGTTGCGGAAAATTCTGACGCAACATAACTGAATGAACTTGTGCATTAATATCACTAGTTCGGCCCATTTTGCATCGAAGTTCGTGCAGTAACGAAAGAGTCCGAAACAACCCAAAACATGAGTTTGGGGTCCAATGGGGTGGATCGGCTGCGTTATTTGCTAAATATTCCTACGCGACGTCATTGCACGAACTTGTGCATTAATGGCACCAGTTCGGCTCATTTTGCACCAAAGTTCGTGAAGTAACAAAACGGTCTGAAACAACCCAAAACATGAGTTTGGGGTCCGATGGGGTGGATCGGCTGCGTTCATTGCTAAAAATTCCGACGCAACTTTACTGAATGAACTTGTGCATTAATATCACCAGTTCGGCCCATTTTGCATCGAAGTTCGTGCAGTAACGAAAGAGTCCGAAACAACCCAAAACATGAGTTTGTGGTCCAATGGGGTGGATCGGCTGCGTTCGTGGCTAAAAATTCCGACGCGACGTCATTGCACGAACTTGTGCATTAATGGCACCTGTTCGGCTCCTTTTGCACCAAAGTTCGTGCAGTAACGAAACGGTCTGAAATAACCCAAAACATGAGTTTGGGGTCTGATGGGGTGGATCGGCTGCGTTTGTTGCTAAAAATTCCGACGCAACTTCGTTGCATGAACTTTTGCACTAACATCAACAGTTCGGCCCATTTTGCACCGAAGTTCGAGCAGCAAAGAACCGGTCTGAAACGACGCAAAACATGGGTCTGGGGTCCAATAGGGTGGATCGGGGGCGTTCGTTGCCAAAAATACCGACGCGACGTCGTTGCACGATCTTGTGCATTAATTGCACCAGTTCAGAACGTTTTGCACCGAAGTTTGTGCAGTAACAAAACAGTCCGAAACGACCCAAAACATGAGTTTGGGGTCCAATGGGGTGGATCGGCTGCGTTCGTTGCTAAAAATTCCGACGCAACTTAACTGAATGAACTTGTGCATTAATATCACCAGTTCGGCCCATTTTGCATCGAAGTTCGTGCAGTAACGAAAGAGTCCGAAACGACCAAAAACATGAGTTTGGGGTCACATGGGGTGGATCGGCTGCGTTCGTGGCTAAAAATTCCGATGCGACGTCATTGCACGAACTTGTGCATTAATGGCACCACTTCGGCTCATTTTGCACCAAAGTTCGTGCAGTAACGAAACGGTCTGAAATAACCCAAAACATGAGTTTGGGGTCCGATGGGGTGGATCGGCTGCGTTCGTTGCTAAAAATTCCGACGCAACTTCGTTGCATGAACTTTTGCACTAACATCACCACTTCGGCCCATTTTGCACCGAAGTTCGTGCAGTAACAAAACGGTCTGAAACAACCCAAAACATGAATTTGGGGTCCAATGGGTGGATCGGGTGCGTTCGTTGCGGAAAATTCTGACGCAACTTAACTGAATGAACTTGTGCATTAATATCACCAGTTCGGCCCATTTTGCATCGAAGTTCGTGCAGTAACGAAAGAGTCCGAAACAACCCAAAACATGAGTTTGGGGTCCAATGGGGTGGATCGGCTGCGTTCGTTGCTAAAAATTCCTACGCGACGTCATTGCACGAACTTGTGCATTAATGGCACCTGTTCGGCTCATTTTGCACCAAAGTTCGTGCAGTAACGAAACGGTCTGAAATAACCCAAAACATGAGTTTGGGGTCCGATGGGGTGGATCGGCTGCGTTCGTTGCTAAAAATTCCGACGCAACTTCGTTGCATGAACTTTTGCACTAACATCAACAGTTCGGCCCATTTTGCACCGAAGTTCGAGCAGCAAAGAACCGGTCTGAAACGACGCAAAACATGGGTCTGGGGTCCAATAGGGTGGATCGGGGGCGTTCGTTGCCAAAAATACCGACGCGACGTCGTTGCACGATCTTGTGCATTAATTGCACCAGTTCAGAACGTTTTGCACCGAAGTTCGTGCCGTAACGAAACGTTCTGAAACAACGCAAAACATGAGTTTGGGGTCCGATGGGGTGGATCGGCTGCGTTCGTTGCTAAAAATTCCGACGAAACTTCGTTGCAAGAACTTTTGCAGTAACATCACCAGTTCGACCCATTTTGCACCGAAGTTCGAGCAGCAACGAACCGGTCTGAAACGACGCAAAACATGGGTCTGGGGTCCAATAGGGTGGATCGGGGGCGTTCGTTGCAAAATATACCGACGCGACGTCGTTGCACGATCTTGTGCATTAATTGCACCAGTTTAGAACGTTTTGCACCGAAGTTTGTGCAGTAACGAAACAGTCCGAAACGACCCAAAACATGAGTTTGGGGTCCAATGGGGTGGATCGGCTGCGTTCGTTGCTAAAAATTCCGACGTGACTTAACTGAATGAACTTGTGCATTAATATCACCAGTTCGGCCCATTTTGCATCGAAGTTCGTGCAGTAACGAAAGAGTCCGAAATGACCAAAAACATGAGTTTGGGTCCGATGGGGTGGATCGGCTGCGTTCGTGGCTAAAAATTCTGACGCGACGTCATTGCACGAACTTGTGCATTAATGGCACCAGTTCGGCTTATTTTGCACCAAAGTTCGTGTAGTAACGAAACGGTCTGAAATAACCCAAAACATGAGTTTGGGGTCCGATGGGGTGGATCGGCTGCGTTCGTTGCTAAAAATTCCGACGCAACTTCGTTGCATGAATATTTGCACTAACATCACCAGTTCGGCCCATTTTGCATCGAAGTTCGTGCAGTAACGAAACGGTCTGAAACAACCCAAAACATGAGTTTGGGGTCCAATGGGTGGATCGGGTCCGTTCATTGCGGAAAATTCTGACGCAACTTAACTGAATGAACTTGTGCATTAATATCACCAGTTCGGCCCGTTTTGCATCGAAGTTCGTGCAGTAACGAAAGAGTCCGAAACAAACCAAAACCTGAGTTTGGGGTCCAATGGGGTGGATCGGCTGCGTTCGTTGCTAAAAATTCCTACGCGACGTCATTGCACGAACTTGTGCACTAATGGCACCTGTTCGGCTCATTTTGCACCAAAGTTCGTGCAGTAACGACACGGTCTGAAATAACCCAAAACATGAGTTTGGGGTCCGATGGGGTGGATCGGCTACGTTCGTTGCTAAAAATTCCGACGCAACTTCGTTGCATGAACATTTGCACTAACATGACCAGTTCGGCCCATTTTGCACCGAAGTTCGTGCAGTAACGAAACGGTCTGAAACAACCCAAAACATGAGTTTGGGGTCTAATCGGTGGATCGGGTGCGTTCGTTGTGGAAAATTCTGACGCAACTTAACTGAATGAACTTGTGCATTAATATCACCAGTTCGGCCCATTTTGCATCGAAGTTCGTGAAGTAACGAAAGAGTCCGAAACAACCCAAAACATGAGTTTGGGGTCCAATGGGGTGGATCGGCTGCGTTCGTTGCTAAAAATTCTGACGCGACGTCATTGCACGAACTTGTGCATTAATGGCACCAGTTCGGCTTATTTTGCACCAAAGTTCGTGCAGTAACGAAACGGTCTGAAATAACCCAAAACATGAGTTTGGGGTCCGATGGGGTGGATCGGCTGCGTTCGTTGCTAAAAATTCCGACGCAACTTCGTTGCATGAATATTTGCACTAACATCACCAGTTCGGCCCATTTTGCATCGAAGTTCGTGCAGTAACGAAACGGTCTGAAACAACCCAAAACATGAGTTTGGGGTCCAATGGGTGGATCGGGTCCGTTCATTGCGGAAAATTCTGACGCAACTTAACTGAATGAACTTGTGCATTAATATCACCAGTTCGGCCCGTTTTGCATCGAAGTTCGTGCAGTAACGAAAGAGTGCGAAACAAACCAAAACCTGAGTTTGGGGTCCGATGGGGTGGATCGGCTGCGTTCGTTGCTAAAAATTCCTACGCGACGTCATTGCACGAACTTGTGCACTAATGGCACCTGTTCGGCTCATTTTGCACCAAAGTTCGTGCAGTAACGACACGGTCTGAAATAACCCAAAACATGAGTTTGGGGTCCGATGGGGTGGATCGGCTACGTTCGTTGCTAAAAATTCCGACGCAACTTCGTTGCATGAACATTTGCACTAACATGACCAGTTCGGCCCATTTTGCACCGAAGTTCGTGCAGTAACGAAACGGTCTGAAACAACCCAAAACATGAGTTTGGGGTCTAATCGGTGGATCGGGTGCGTTCGTTGTGGAAAATTCTGACGCAACTTAACTGAATGAACTTGTGCATTAATATCACCAGTTCGGCCCATTTTGCATCGAAGTTCGTGAAGTAACGAAAGAGTCCGAAACAACCCGAAACATGAGTTTGGGGTCCAATGGGGTGGATCGGCTGCGTTCGTTGCTAAAAATTCTGACGCGACGTCATTGCACGAACTTGTGCATTAATGGCACCAGTTCGGCTTATTTTGCACCAAAGTTCGTGCAGTAACGAAACGGTCTGAAATAACCCAAAACATGAGTTTGGGGTCCGATGGGGTGGATCGGCTGCGTTCGTTGCTAAAAATTCCGACGCAACTTCGTTGCATGAATATTTGCACTAACATCACCAGTTCGGCCCATTTTGCATCGAAGTTCGTGCAGTAACGAAACGGTCTGAAACAACCCAAAACATGAGTTTGGGGTCCAATGGGTGGATCGGGTCCGTTCATTGCGGAAAATTCTGACGCAACTTAACTGAATGAACTTGTGCATTAATATCACCAGTTCGGCCCGTTTTGCATCGAAGTTCGTGCAGTAACGAAAGAGTGCGAAACAAACCAAAACCTGAGTTTGGGGTCCGATGGGGTGGATCGGCTGCGTTCGTTGCTAAAAATTCCTACGCGACGTCATTGCACGAACTTGTGCACTAATGGCACCTGTTCGGCTCATTTTGCACCAAAGTTCGTGCAGTAACGACACGGTCTGAAATAACCCAAAACATGAGTTTGGGGTCCGATGGGGTGGATCGGCTACGTTCGTTGCTAAAAATTCCGACGCAACTTCGTTGCATGAACATTTGCACTAACATGACCAGTTCGGCCCATTTTGCACCGAAGTTCGTGCAGTAACGAAACGGTCTGAAACAACCCAAAACATGAGTTTGGGGTCTAATCGGTGGATCGGGTGCGTTCGTTGTGGAAAATTCTGACGCAACTTAACTGAATGAACTTGTGCATTAATATCACCAGTTCGGCCCATTTTGCATCGAAGTTCGTGAAGTAACGAAAGAGTCCGAAACAACCCAAAACATGAGTTTGGGGTCCAATGGGGTGGATCGGCTGCGTTCGTTGCTAAAAATTCCTACGCGACGTCATTGCACGAACTTGTGCATTAATGGCACCTGTTCGGTTCATTTTGTACCAAAGTTCGTGCAGTAACGAAACGGTCTGATGATGTGGACATCACCAGAATGGATACACCCACATGTAATAAACACACATGGAAGGTATGGAGGACCAAAGAAGTTGATTGGGGACCAAGCCTAAGTCTTCCCAATGTTCTCCATCAGGCCACCACGTCACCTTTGGTGCAAGGAAAGAAAGAGTCCATGTCCAACACGTTTTGGAGGCTGGATTCGGACTGCAGAACAGCACCAACTTGTGACGGACACCACGGTCGCATACGGACTCGGATAGGGACGTTCAAGTACTTCGTGGAAAGCTTATGAAGTCTAGTTTCGTATGGATCCGGACTCAAGTCCATATCTCTTCTGATTCGTCCGCAATGACCAAAATACTACCGACTGGTTTTCTGTCTAAAGGTGCTGCGACATCTTAATATGGCCCGATGGGCTTTGTATCAAGTCGGGTCCATTAGGGACGCGTCCTAGGGTTGGAGTGCGACTCAAACACCCTCTTGGTCGTCCTCCTAGGTATTAATAAGGGTTAGAGCCGCCATGAACAGATTGGGGGTTTTTGTTTTGTTGAAAGTTTAGCCATTGCTACTTCCTTGTAGACGCGTGTGTCGACTAGACCATCCGTTCTACTCGATTCGGAACCCCACCTTGTTGATTCCAAATTGGTTATTATCTCCATATTTGCAATTGAGTTGCTTGTTCTACTTGTTCTTGCTGGTTCTTCGATTGCTTGCAGGACAGGTGCCCTAGTGGCCGGGTGTCGCGCTCCACAAGATCGCGGCAGCCATTGGAGGTGGTGTATCGGTTGCTAAGGCGCAGCGTCCTTGGAAGGCTGTAGTCGGGCCGTGAACGTCGCCTCCATCTCAAATCGAGTTATCCCCCGCTTCTCATCGAAAGATCGGGAACAAACCCTAGCGGGTTCACATCAGTTGGTAATCAGAGCAAGGTTTATCGGTGAGAGATTTATCTTTGCTATTTTTTTTCCTATAGTCCAGAAAAACCAAAAAAGAAGGTAGATTAGTTTGCCGGCAATCCTATAAACCCTTTGAGCCTTTGCTGGTACTACTTAGTTAGGGCTTGTTGAGTTTTCGGTTGCATCGGTTGCGTCGTGTTGCTGGTCTTAGTTTAGTCCTTTAGAGTTTCGAGTTCTTGTCACCTCTTTTTGTCTCGGAGTTTCAATTCATCAGTGGAAGAAAACTTTCATTGTTTCTGTGTCCGGTCTCCGATTTGCGAGTTTTAGTACAATCTGGAAAGCGTAACTCGTGATCTTTCCAACGGATCTGACCTGGGTCACAAACTCCATCTAAGTGCTCCAGAATCGACTTGGAGATTTGTGCGTCTAGCTGCGTGAAACAAGTTTTGTCAATCTGAGTTAGTAGCAACTATATGCAGTAATCCTGTTGTGTTGTTTGTCAAACAAAGGATTTTAGTCCTCTACCAAAAAAAGAAGAAGAAAAAAAGAAAACAAAGTGAAAAAAAACAGAAAAGAAAAGAAAAGAAACGAAAAAGAAGAAAGGGGCTGATCCATCTTTTGTGTTCCTGCTGTTTCGGTTGGTGCTTTGTGACTTCATTTGTGTCCAGGCTCGCGCCTCTAGTACGGTCTATGCTAGGACCAGCACGGTACCACCGTTGAACAATTATTCAGCTTGCTTTTCTGACTAACGTGGTGCTAGTATTTTCCCTTGATCAGCCCACCTACAGCTCCACATACTCGACTATAGCTTGACAGTTTTCTGTTGCTAAGGCACCGATACACTTCTTTCAAGGTGCTTGACTTGTTGGTTGCCGACTCATCCTGTTTTGCTTGGTAAGAACTGGTAAGAGCTCGTATTAAACAAGTTGAGTTTGAGAGAATTACAACCGACACATTCTAGTAGTTGACAGGAGGATACATATTATTTTTGTGTTCTTGTTTTCTACTGATCATGGCAGGTGATACAGTGATTTTTGAGCGGAGCAAACAACAACAAAATATTCTGGACATTATTCAATGCTTGCCTTTATATCCTGGTGAGTTTGATCCTAAAGCTTACATTGATTGGGAGCTAAAAGTAGATAATGAATTTGATGAGCATGACCTGTCGGAGAAACAAATGATTTATATTGCCTCTAATATTTTAACAGAAAATGCTTTGCTAGAATGGAAATATATTTGTAGGCATAACATTATTCCGCAAACTTGGAAAGAATACAAAATACATTTTAGAGATGCCTATATTCCTGCATATTATGTTGATCATTTGCTTACCAAACTAGAGAAATTAAAACAGGGTAGTAGGACTATGAAACAATACTACCATGATTTTAAAATTTGTATCATGTTTGGTGGATTGGATGAATGCATGGAAGATGTTATGAATAGGTTCATGAGAGGGCTCAATTCTGAAATTCGAAACTTGTTAATTGGCAAGTCCTATTGTTATATCGGTCAATTGTTTTGTCTTGCTCTCCATGCTGAAAAAGAAATTCTTTCATTTGTGAATACTTGCAAGAATGATGTGACTCATAGTGTCCAAACTTTGTCCACTCTACATGCTAACAAAGAGCAACGAATAGTGGAACCTGCTGCTGATTCAACTTTTTCACAAGATGAATTACTTGTTGTTTCTTATGATAAAGAGGACTTGTGTGCTAATACTTCTTTTACTCATATACCAGAATTAATGAATAAGTGTGATATTTTTGGTTTGGAACCATACGAATGTGCTGTAGATAATCCTTCTCATCCTATTACTTGTGTACAAGATGAACTGAAATTGTTGTCTTCTTTAAATACTTTGGGTTATATTGAATTTAATATTCTGTGTAATCTAAATTGTCTAAAAGAGAAGGTTCAATTAGATTCTAATTTGCCAAGTTTAAATCATTGTTCGCTTCATGCAATTGGAAAAAATGACATCAAAGGAGAATATTTGGTGCATAAAGTGTATATCTGTTCTAATCTGAAATATCCTTTTGGGCTACAATACCATGAGCAAATAGGGGGCTGCATTAACACTAATAATATCTTGCAAAGTTTTTCTAGTTTTTCTCTTATGCAACAGGATCAGCCTGAAGAACGGGAGCATTGTTTGTTGTGCCCATGCAGCATAGTCGTCGCTCCATGTTCCAACTACAAAGCAAGCACCTTTGAATGCCGTTGGAGCAAGTCGAGGACGACTTGCAGCCAAGAAGGGGAGAATGATGTGGACATCACCAGAATGGATACACCCACATGTAATAAACACACATGGAAGGTATGGAGGACCAAAGAAGTTGATTGGGGACCAAGCCTAAGTCTTCCCAATGTTCTCCATCAGGCCACCACGTCACCTTTGGTGCAAGGAAAGAAAGAGTCCATGTCCAACACGTTTTGGAGGCTGGATTCGGACTGCAGAACAGCACCAACTTGTGACGGACACCACGGTCGCATACGGACTCGGATAGGGACGTTCAAGTACTTCGTGGAAAGCTTATGAAGTCTAGTTTCGTATGGATCCGGACTCAAGTCCATATCTCTTCTGATTCGTCCGCAATGACCAAAATACTACCGACTGGTTTTCTGTCTAAAGGTGCTGCGACATCTTAATATGGCCCGATGGGCTTTGTATCAAGTCGGGTCCATTAGGGACGCGTCCTAGGGTTGGAGTGCGACTCAAACACCCTCTTGGTCGTCCTCCTAGGTATTAATAAGGGTTAGAGCCGCCATGAACAGATTGGGGGTTTTTGTTTTGTTGAAAGTTTAGCCATTGCTACTTCCTTGTAGACGCGTGTGTCGACTAGACCATCCGTTCTACTCGATTCGGAACCCCACCTTGTTGATTCCAGATTGGTTATTATCTCCATATTTGCAATTGAGTTGCTTGTTCTACTTGTTCTTGCTGGTTCTTCGATTGCTTGCAGGACAGGTGCCCTAGTGGCCGGGTGTCGCGCTCCACAAGATCGCGGCAGCCATTGGAGGTGGTGTATCGGTTGCTAAGGCGCAGCGTCCTTGGAAGGCTGTAGTCGGGCCGTGAACGTCGCCTCCATCTCAAATCGAGTTATCCCCCGCTTCTCATCGAAAGATCGGGAACAAACCCTAGCGGGTTCACATCATCTGAAATAACCCAAAACATGAGTTTGGGGTCCGATGGGGTGGATCGGCTGCGTTCGTTGCTAAAAATTCCGACGCAACTTCGTTGCATGAATATTTGCACTAACATCACCAGTTCGGCCCATTTTGCATCGAAGTTCGTGCAGTAACGAAACGGTCTGAAACAACCCAAAACATGAGTTTGGGGTCCAATGGGTGGATCGGGTCCGTTCATTGCGGAAAATTCTGACGCAACTTAACTGAATGAACTTGTGCATTAATATCACCAGTTCGGCCCGTTTTGCATCGAAGTTCGTGCAGTAACGAAAGAGTCCGAAACAAACCAAAACCTGAGTTTGGGGTCCAATGGGGTGGATCGGCTGCGTTCGTTGCTAAAAATTCCTACGCGACGTCATTGCACGAACTTGTGCACTAATGGCACCTGTTCGGCTCATTTTGCACCAAAGTTCGTGCAGTAACGACACGGTCTGAAATAACCCAAAACATGAGTTTGGGGTCCGATGGGGTGGATCGGCTACGTTCGTTGCTAAAAATTCCGACGCAACTTCGTTGCATGAACATTTGCACTAACATGACCAGTTCGGCCCATTTTGCACCGAAGTTCGTGCAGTAACGAAACGGTCTGAAACAACCCAAAACATGAGTTTGGGGTCTAATCGGTGGATCGGGTGCGTTCGTTGTGGAAAATTCTGACGCAACTTAACTGAATGAACTTGTGCATTAATATCACCAGTTCGGCCCATTTTGCATCGAAGTTCGTGAAGTAACGAAAGAGTCCGAAACAACCCAAAACATGAGTTTGGGGTCCAATGGGGTGGATCGGCTGCGTTCGTTGCTAAAAATTCCTACGCGACGTCATTGCACGAACTTGTGCATTAATGGCACCTGTTCGGTTCATTTTGTACCAAAGTTCGTGTAGTAACGAAACGGTCTGAAATAACCCAAAACATGAGTTTGGGGTCCGATGGGGTGGATCGGCTGCGTTCGTTGCTAAAAATTCCGACGCAACTTCGTTGCATGAACTTTTGCACTAACATCACCAGTTCGGCCCATTTTCACCGAAGTTCGTGCAGTAACGAAACGTTCTGAAACAACCCAAAACATGAGTTTGGGGTCCAATGGGTGGATCGGGTACGTTCGTTGCGGAAAATTCTGACGCAACTTAACTGAATGAACTTGTTCATTAATATCACCAGTTCGGCCCATTTTGCATCGAAGTTTGTGCGGTAATGAAAGAGTCCGAAACAACCCAAAACATGAGTTTGGGGTCCAATGGGGTGGATCGGCTGCGTTCGTGGCTAAAAATTCCGACGCGACGTCATTGCACGAACTTGTGCATGAATGGCACCTGTTCGGCTCATTTTGTACTAAAGTTCGTGCAGTAACTAACCGTTCTGAAACAACCCAAAACATGAGTTTGGGGTCCGATGGGGTGGATCGGCTGCGTTCGTTGCTAAAAATTCCGACGAAACTTCGTTGCAAGAACTTTTGCAGTAACATCACCAGTTCGACCCATTTTGCACCGAAGTTCGAGCAGGAACGAACCGGTCTGAAACGACGCAAAACATGGGTCTGGGGTCCAATAGGGTGGATCGGGGGCATTCGTTGCAAAATATACCAACGCGACGTGGTTGCACGATCTTGTGCATTAATTGCACCAGTTCGGCCCATTTTGCACCGAAGTTCGTGCAGTAACGAAACGGTCTGAAACAACCCAAAACATAAGTTTGGGGTCTAATCGGTGGATCGGGTGCGTTCGTTGCGGAAAATTCTGACGCAACTTAAATGAATGAACTTGTGCATTAATATCACCAGTTCGGCCCATTTTGCATCGAAGTTCGTGAAGTAACGAAAGAGTCCGAAACAACCCAAAACATGAGTTTGGGGTCCAATGGGGTGGATCGGCTGCGTTCGTTGCTAAAAATTCCTACGCGACGTCATTGCACGAACTTGCGCATTAATGGCACCTGTTCGGTTCATTTTGTACCAAAGTTCGTGCAGTAACGAAACGGTCTGAAATAACCCAAAACATGAGTTTGGGGTCCGATGGGGTGGATCGGCTGCGTTCGTTGCTAAAAATTCCGACGCAACTTCGTTGCATGAACTTTTGCACTAACATCACCAGTTCGGCCCATTTTCACCGAAGTTCGTGCAGTAACGAAACGTTCTGAAACAACCCAAAACATGAGTTTGGGGTCCAATGGGTGGATCGGGTACGTTCGTTGCGGAAAATTCTGACGCAACTTAACTGAATGAACTTGTTCATTAATATCACCAGTTCGGCCCATTTTGCATCGAAGTTCGTGCGGTAATGAAAGAGTCCGAAACAACCCAAAACATGAGTTTGGGGTCCAATGGGGTGGATCGGCTGCGTTCGTTGCTAAAAATTCCTACGCGACGTCATTGCACGAACTTGTGCATTAATGGCACCTGTTCGGCTCATTTTGCACCAAAGTTCGTGCAGTAACGAAACGGTCTGAAATAACCCAAAACATGAGTTTGGGGTCCGATGGGGTGGATCGGCTGTGTTCGTTGCTAAAAATTCCGACGCAACTTCGTTGCATGAACTTTTGCACTAACATCACCAGTTCGGCCCATTTTGCACCGAAGTTCGTGCAGTAACGAAACGGTCTGAAACAACCCAAAACATGAGTTTGGGGTCCAATGGGTGGATCGGGTGCGTTCGTTGCGGAAAATTCTGACGCAACTTAACTCAATGAACTTGTGCATTAATATCACCAGTTCGGCCCATTTTGCATCGAAGTTCGTGCAGTAACGAAAGAGTCCGAAACAACCCAAAACATGAGTTTGGGGTCCAATGGGGTGGATCGGCTGCGTTCGTTGCTAAAAATTCCTACGCGACGTCATTGCAGGAACTTGTGCATTAATGGCACCTGTTCGGCTCATTTTGCACCAAA
Organism: Panicum miliaceum; assembly: GCA_032594955.1. Taxonomy (NCBI): domain Eukaryota; kingdom Viridiplantae; phylum Streptophyta; class Magnoliopsida; order Poales; family Poaceae; genus Panicum; species Panicum miliaceum. The sequence continues at coordinate 28,516,511 of CM064059.1, forward strand.
GTTCGTGCAGTAACGAAACGGTCTGAAATAACCCAAAACATGAGTTTGGGGTCCAATGGGGTGGATCGGCTGCGTTCGTTGCTAAAAATTCCGACGCAACTTCGTTGCATGAACTTTGCACTAACATCACCACTTCGGCCCATTTTGCACCGAAGTTCGTGCAGTAACGAAACGGTCTGAAACAACCCAAAACATGAATTTGGGGTCCAATGGGTGGATCGGGTGCGTTCGTTGCGGAAAATTCTGACGCAACATAACTGAATGAACTTGTGCATTAATATCACTAGTTCGGCTCATTTTGCATCGAAGTTCGTGCAGTAACGAAAGAGTCCGAAACAACCCAAAACATGAGTTTGGGGTCCAATGGGGTGGATCGGCTGCGTTATTTGCTAAATATTCCTACGCGACGTCATTGCACGAACTTGTGCATTATTGGCACCAGTTCGGCTCATTTTGCACCAAAGTTCGTGAAGTGACGAAACGGTCTGAAACAACCCAAAACATGAGTTTGGGGTCCGATGGGGTGGATCGGCTGCGTTCGTTGCTAAAAATTCCGACGCAACTTTACTGAATGAACTTGTGCATTAATATCACCAGTTCGGCCCATTTTGCATCGAAGTTCGTGCAGTAACGAAAGAGTCCGAAACAACCCAAAACATGAGTTTGGCGTCCAATGGGGTGGATCGGCTGCGTTCGTGGCTAAAAATTACGACGCGACGTCATTGCACGAACTTGTGCATGAATGGCACCTGTTCGGCTCATTTTGTACTAAAGTTCGTGCAGTAACTAACCGTTCTGAAACAACCCAAAACATGAGTTTGGGGTCCGATGGGGTGGATCGGCTGCGTTCGTTGCTAAAAATTCCGACGAAACTTCCTTGCATTAACTTTTGCAGTAACATCACCAGTTCGGCCCATTTTGCACCGAAGTTCGAGCAGCAATGAACCGGTCTGAAACGACGCAAAACATGGGTCTGGGGTCTAATAGGGTGGATCGGGGGCGTTCGTTGCCAAAAATACCGACGCGACGTCGTTGCACGATCTTGTGCATTAATTGCACCAGTTCAGAACGTTTTGCACCGAAGTTTGTGCAGCAACAAAACAGTCCGAAACGACCCAAAACATGAGTTTGGGGTCCAATGGGGTGGATCGGCTGCGTTCGTTGCTAAAAATTCCGACGCAACTTAACTGAATGAACTTGTGCATTAATATCACCAATTCGGCCCATTTTGCATCGAAGTTCGTGCAGTAACGAAAGAGTCCGAAACGACCAAAAACATGAGTTTGGGGTCACATGGGGTGGATCGGCTGCCTTCGTGGCTAAAAATTCCGATGCGACGTCATTGCACGAACTTGTTCATTAATGGCACCAGTTCGGCTTATTTTGCACCAAAGTTCGTGTAGTAACGAAACGGTCTGAAATAACCCAAAACATGAGTTTGGGGTCCGATGGGGTGGATCGGCTGCGTTCGTTGCTAAAAATTCCGACGCAACTTCGTTGCATGAACTTTTGCACTAACATCACCAGTTCGGCCCATTTTGCACCAAAATTCGTGCAGTAACGAAACCGTCTGAAACAACCCAAAACATGAGTTTGGGGTCCGATGGGGTGGATCGGCTGCGTTCGTTGCTAAAAATTCGGATGCAACCTCGTTGCATGATCTTTTGCAGTACCATCACCAGTTCGGCCCATTTTGCATCGAAGTTCGTGCAGTAACGAAACGGTCTGAAACAACCCAAAACATGAGTTTGGGGTCCAATGGGTGGATCGGGTGCGTTCGTTGCGGAAAATTCTGACGCAACTTAACTGAATGAACTTGTGCATTAATATCACCAGTTCGCCCCATTTTGCATCGAAGTTCGTGCAGTAACGAAAGAGTCCGAAACAACCCAAAACATGAGTTTGGGGTCCAATGGGGTGGATCGGCTGCGTTCGTTGCTAAAAATTCCTACGCGACGTCATTGCACGAACTTGTGCATTAATGGCACCTGTTCGGCTCATTTTGCACCAAAGTTCGTGCAGTAACGAAACGGTCTGAAATAACCCAAAACATGAGTTTGGGGTCCGATGGGGTGGATCGGCTGCGTTCGTTGCTAAAAATTCCGACGCAACTTCGTTGCATGAACTTTTGCACTAACATCAACAGTTCGGCCCATTTTGCACCGAAGTTCGAGCAGCAAAGAACCGGTCTGAAACGACGCAAAACATGGGTCTGGGGTCCAATAGGGTGGATCGGGGGCGTTCGTTGCCAAAAATACCGACGCGACGTCGTTGCACGATCTTGTGCATTAATTGCACCAGTTCAGAACGTTTTGCACCGAAGTTTGTGCAGTAACAAAACAGTCCGAAACGACCCAAAACATGAGTTTGGGGTCCAATGGGGTGGATCGGCTGCGTTCGTTGCTAAAAATTCCGACGCAACTTAACTGAATGAACTTGTGCATTAATATCACCAGTTCGGCCCATTTTGCATCGAAGTTCGTGCAGTAACGAAAGAGTCCGAAACGACCAAAAACATGAGTTTGGGGTCACATGGGGTGGATCGGCTGCGTTCGTGGCTAAAAATTCCGATGCGACGTCATTGCACGAACTTGTGCATTAATGGCACCACTTCGGCTCATTTTGCACCAAAGTTCGTGCAGTAACGAAACGGTCTGAAATAACCCAAAACATGAGTTTGGGGTCCGATGGGGTGGATCGGCTGCGTTCGTTGCTAAAAATTCCGACGTAACTTCGTTGCATGAACTTTTGCACTAACATCACCAGTTCGGCCCATTTTGCACCGAAGTTCGTGCAATAATGAAACGGTCTGAAACAACCCAAAACATGAATTTGGGGTCCAATGGGTGGATCGGGTGCGTTCGTTGCGGAAAATTCTGACGCAACATAACTGAATGAACTTGTGCATTAATATCACTAGTTCGGCCCATTTTGCATCGAAGTTCGTGCAGTAACGAAAGAGTCCGAAACAACCCAAAACATGAGTTTGGGGTCCAATGGGGTGGATCGGCTGCGTTCGTTGCTAAAAATTCCTACGCGACGTCATTGCACGAACTTGTGCATTAATGGCACCTGTTCGGCTCATTTTGCACCAAAGTTCGTGCAGTAACGAAACGGTCTGAAATAACCCAAAACATGAGTTTGGGGTCCGATGGGGTGGATCGGCTGCGTTCGTTGCTAAAAATTCCGATGCAACTTCGTTGCATGAACTTTTGCACTAACATCACCAGTTCGGCCCATTTTGCACGGAAGTTCGTGCAGTAACGAAACGGTCTGAAACAACCCAAAACATGAGTTTGGGGTCCAATGGGTGGATCGGGTGCGTTCATTGCGGAAAATTCTGACGCAACTTAACTGAATGAACTTGTGCATTAATATCACCAGTTCGGCCCATTTTGCATCGAAGTTCGTGCAGTAACGAAAGAGTCCGAAACAACCGAAAACATGAGTTTGGGGTCCAATGGGGTGGATCGGCTGCGTTCGTTGCTAAAAATTCCTACGCGACGTCATTGCAGGAACTTGTGCATTAATGGCACCTGTTCGGCTCATTTTGCACCAAAGTTCGTGCAGTAACGAAACGGTCTGAAATAACCCAAAACATGAGTTTGGGGTCCAATGGGGTGGATCGGCTGCGTTCGTTGCTAAAAATTCCGACGTAACTTCGTTGCATGAACTTTTGCACTAACATCACCAGTTCGGCCCATTTTGCACCGAAGTTCGTGCAATAATGAAACGGTCTGAAACAACCCAAAACATGAGTTTGGGGTCTAATGGGTGGATCGGGTGCGTTCGTTGCGGAAAATTCTGACGCAACATAACTGAATGAACTTGTGCATTAATATCACTAGTTCGGCCCATTTTGCATCGAAGTTCGTGCAGTAACGAAAGAGTCCGAAACAACCCAAAACATGAGTTTGGGGTCCAATGGGGTGGATCGGCTGCGTTATTTGCTAAATATTCCTACGCGACGTCATTGCACGAACTTGTGCATTAATGGCACCAGTTCGGCTCATTTTGCACCAAAGTTCGTGAAGTAACAAAACGGTCTGAAACAACCCAAAACATGAGTTTGGGGTCCGATGGGGTGGATCGGCTGCGTTCATTGCTAAAAATTCCGACGCAACTTTACTGAATGAACTTGTGCATTAATATCACCAGTTCGGCCCATTTTGCATCGAAGTTCGTGCAGTAACGAAAGAGTCCGAAACAACCCAAAACATGAGTTTGTGGTCCAATGGGGTGGATCGGCTGCGTTCGTGGCTAAAAATTCCGACGCGACGTCATTGCACGAACTTGTGCATGAATGGCACCTGTTCGGCTCATTTTGTACTAAAGTTCGTGCAGTAACTAACCGTTCTGAAACAACCCAAAACATGAGTTTGGGGTCCGATGGGGTGGATCGGCTGCGTTCGTTGCTAAAAATTCCGACGAAACTTCGTTGCATGAACTTTTGCACTAACATCACCAGTTCGGCCCATTTTGCACCGAAGTTCGTGCAGTAACGAAACGGTCTGAAACAATCCAAAACATGAGTTTGGGGTCCAATGCGTGGATTGGGTGCGTTCGTTGCGGAAAATTCTGACGCAACTTAACTGAATGAACTTGTGTATTAATATCACCAGTTCGGCCCATTTTGCATCGAAGTTCGTGCAGTAACGAAAGAGTCCGAAACAACCCAAAACATGAGTTTGGGGTCCAATGGGGTGGATCGGCTGCATTCGTTGCTAAAAATTCCTACGCGACGTCATTGCACGAACTTGTGCATTAATGGCACCTGTTCGGCTCATTTTGCACCAAAGTTCGTGCAGTAACGAAACGGTCTGAAATAACCCAAAACATGAGTTTCTGGTCCGATGGGGTGGATCGGCTGCGTTCGTTGCTAAAAATTCCGACGCAACTTCGTTGCATGAACTTTTGCACTAACATCAACAGTTCGGCCCATTTTGCACCGAAGTTCGAGCAGCAAAGAACCGGTCTGAAACGACGCAAAACATGGGTCTGGGGTCCAATAGGGTGTATCGGGGGCGTTCGTTGCAAAAAATACCAACGCGACGTCGTTGCACGATCTTGTGCATTAATTGCACCAGCTCAGAACGTTTTGCACCGAAGTTTGTGCAGTAACGAAACAGTCCGAAACGACCCAAAACATGAGTTTGGGGTCCAATGGGGTGGATCGGCTGCGTTCGTTGCTAAAAATTCCGACGCGACTTAACTGAATGAACTTGTGCATTAATATCACCAGTTTGGCCCATTTTGCATCGAAGTTCGTGCAGTAACGAAAGAGTCCGAAATGACCAAAAACATGAGTTTGGGGTCCAATGTGGTGGATCGGCTGCGTTCGTGGCTTAAAATTCCGACGCGACGTCATTGCACGAACTTGTGCATTAACGACACCAAAGTTCGTGCAGTAACGAAACAGTCTGAAATAACCCAAAACATGAGTTTGGGGTCCGATGGGGTGGATCGGCTGCGTTCGTTGCTAAAAATTCCGACGCAACTTCGTTGCATGAACTTTTGCACTAACATCACCACTTCGGCCCATTTTGCACCGAAGTTCGTGCAGTAACGAAACGGTCTGAAACAACCCAAAACATGAGTTTGGGGTCTAATGGGTGGATCGGGTGCGTTCGTTGCGGAAAATTCTGACGCAACTTAACTGAATGAACTTGTGCATTAATATCACCATTTCGGCCCATTTTGCATCGAAGTTCGTGCAGTAACGAAAGAGTCCGAAACAACCCAAACCATGAGTTTGGGGTCCAATGGGGTGGATCGGCTGCGTTCGTTGCTAAAAATTCCTACGCGACGTCATTGCACGAACTTGTGCATTAATGGCACCTGTTCGGCTCATTTTGCACCAAAGTTCGTGCAGTAACGAAACGGTCTGAAATAACCCAAAACATGAGTTTGGGGTCCGATGGGGTGGATCGGCTGCGTTCGTTGCTAAAAATTCCGACGCAACTTCGTTGCATGAACTTTTGCACTAACATCAACAGTTCGGCCCATTTTGCACCGAAGTTCGAGCAGCAAAGAACCGGTCTGAAACGACGCAAAACATGGGTCTGGGGTCCAATAGGGTGGATCGGGGGCGTTCGTTGCCAAAAATACCGACGCGACGTCGTTGCACGATCTTGTGCATTAATTGCACCAGTTCAGAACGTTTTGCACCGAAGTTTGTGAAGTAACAAAACAGTCCGAAACGACCCAAAACATGAGTTTGGGGTCCAATGGGGTGGATCGGCTGCGTTCGTTGCTAAAAATTCCGACGCAACTTAACTGAATGAACTTGTGCATTAATATCACCAGTTCGGCCCATTTTGCATCGAAGTTCGTGCAGTAACGAAAGAGTCCGAAACGACCAAAAACATGAGTTTGGGGTCACATGGGGTGGATCGGCTGCGTTCGTGGCTAAAAATTCCGATGCGACGTCATTGCACGAACTTGTGCATTAATGGCACCACTTCGGCTCATTTTGCACCAAAGTTCGTGCAGTAACGAAACGGTCTGAAATAACCCAAAACATGAGTTTGGGGTCCGATGGGGTGGATCGGCTGCGTTCGTTGCTAAAAATTCCGACGTAACTTCGTTGCATGAACTTTTGCACTAACATCACCAGTTCGGCCCATTTTGCACCGAAGTTCGTGCAATAATGAAACGGTCTGAAACAACCCAAAACATGAATTTGGGGTCCAATGGGTGGATCGGGTGCGTTCGTTGCGGAAAATTCTGACGCAACATAACTGAATGAACTTGTGCATTAATATCACTAGTTCGGCCCATTTTGCATCGAAGTTCGTGCAGTAACGAAAGAGTCCGAAACAACCCAAAACATGAGTTTGGGGTCCAATGGGGTGGATCGGCTGCGTTATTTGCTAAATATTCCTACGCGACGTCATTGCACGAACTTGTGCATTAATGGCACCAGTTCGGCTCATTTTGCACCAAAGTTCGTGAAGTAACAAAACGGTCTGAAACAACCCAAAACATGAGTTTGGGGTCCAATGGGGTGGATCGGCTGCGTTCGTTGCTAAAAATTCCTACGCGACGTCATTGCACGAACTTGTGCATTAATGGCACCTGTTCGGCTCATTTTGCACCAAAGTTCGTGCAGTAACGAAACGGTCTGAAATAACCCAAAACATGAGTTTGGGGTCCGATGGGGTGGATCGGCTGCGTTTGTTGCTAAAAATTCCGACGCAACTTCGTTGCATGAACTTTTGCACTAACATCAACAGTTCGGCCCATTTTGCACCGAAGTTCGAGCAGCAAAGAACCGGTCTGAAACGACGCAAAACATGGGTCTGGGGTCCAATAGGGTGGATCGGGGGCGTTCGTTGCCAAAAATACCGACGCGACGTCGTTGCACGATCTTGTGCATTAATTGCACCAGTTCAGAACGTTTTGCACCGAAGTTTGTGCAGTAACAAAACAGTCCGAAACGACCCAAAACATGAGTTTGGGGTCCAATGGGGTGGATCGGCTGCGTTCGTTGCTAAAAATTCCGACGCAACTTAACTGAATGAACTTGTGCATTAATATCACCAGTTCGGCCCATTTTGCATCGAAGTTCGTGCAGTAACGAAAGAGTCCGAAACGACCAAAAACATGAGTTTGGGGTCACATGGGGTGGATCGGCTGCGTTCGTGGCTAAAAATTCCGATGCGACGTCATTGCACGAACTTGTGCATTAATGGCACCACTTCGGCTCATTTTGCACCAAAGTTCGTGCAGTAACGAAACGGTCTGAAATAACCCAAAACATGAGTTTGGGGTCCGATGGGGTGGATCGGCTGCGTTCGTTGCTAAAAATTCCGACGTAACTTCGTTGCATGAACTTTTGCACTAACATCACCAGTTCGGCCCATTTTGCACCGAAGTTCGTCCAATAATGAAACGGTCTGAAACAACCCAAAACATGAATTTGGGGTCCAATGGGTGGATCGGGTGCGTTCGTTGCGGAAAATTCTGACGCAACATAACTGAATGAACTTGTGCATTAATATCACTAGTTCGGCCCATTTTGCATCGAAGTTCGTGCAGTAACGAAAGAGTCCGAAACAACCCAAAACATGAGTTTGGGGTCCAATGGGGTGGATCGACTGCGTTATTTGCTAAATATTCCTACGCGACGTCATTGCACGAACTTGTGCATTAATGGCACCAGTTCGGCTCATTTTGCACCAAAGTTCGTGAAGTAACAAAACGGTCTGAAACAACCCAAAACATGAGTTTGGGGTCCGATGGGGTGGATCGGCTGCGTTCATTGCTAAAAATTCCGACGCAACTTTACTGAATGAACTTGTGCATTAATATCACCAGTTCGGCCCATTTTGCATCGAAGTTCGTGCAGTAACGAAAGAGTCCGAAACAACCCAAAACATGAGTTTGTGGTCCAATGGGGTGGATCGGCTGCGTTCGTGGCTAAAAATTCCGACGCGACGTCATTGCACGAACTTGTGCATGAATGGCACCTGTTCGGCTCATTTTGTACTAAAGTTTGTGCAGTAACTAACCGTTCTGAAACAACCCAAAACATGAGTTTGGGGTCCGATGGGGTGGATCGGCTGCGTTCGTTGCTAAAAATTCCGACGAAACTTCGTTGCATGAACTTTTGCACTAACATCACCAGTTCGGCCCATTTTGCACCGAAGTTCGTGCAGTAACGAAACGGTCTGAAACAATCCAAAACATGAGTTTGGGGTCCAATGCGTGGATTGGGTGCGTTCGTTGCGGAAAATTCTGACGCAACTTAACTGAATGAACTTGTGCATTAATATCACCAGTTCGGCCCATTTTGCATCGATGTTCGTGCAGTAACGAAAGAGTCCGAAACAACCCAAAACATGAGTTTGGGGTCCAATGGGGTGGATCGGCAGCATTCGTTGCTAAAAATTCCTACGCGACGTCATTGCACGAACTTGTGCATTAATGGCACCTGTTCGGCTCATTTTGCACCAAAGTTCGTGCAGTAACGAAACGGTCTGAAATAACCCAAAACATGAGTTTCTGGTCCGATGGGGTGGATCGGCTGCGTTCGTTGCAAAAAATTCCGACGCAACTTCGTTGCATGAACTTGTGCAGTAACATCACCAGTTCGGCCCATTTTGCACCGAAGTTCGAGCAGCAAAGAACCGGTCTGAAACGACGCAAAACATGGGTCTGGGGTCCAATAGGGTGTATCGGGGGCGTTCGTTGCAAAAAATACCAACGCGACGTCGTTGCACGATCTTGTGCATTAATTGCACCAGCTCAGAACGTTTTGCACCGAAGTTTGTGGCAGTAACGAAACAGTCCGAAACGACCCAAAACATGAGTTTGGGGTCCAATGGGGTGGATCGGCTGCGTTCGTTGCTAAAAATTCCGACGCGACTTAACTGAATGAACTTGTGCATTAATATCACCAGTTTGGCCCATTTTGCATCGAAGTTCGTGCAGTAACGAAAGAGTCTGAAATGACCAAAAACATGAGTTTGGGGTCCAATGTGGTGGATCGGCTGCGTTCGTGGCTTAAAATTCCGACGCGACGTCATTGCACGAACTTGTGCATTAATGGCACCAGTTCGGCTTATTTTGCACCAAAGTTCGTGCAGTAACGAAACAGTCTGAAATAACCCAAAACATGAGTTTGGGGTCCGATGGGGTGGATCGGCTGCGTTCGTTGCTAAAAATTCCGACGCAACTTCGTTGCATGAACTTTTGCACTAACATCACCACTTCGGCCCATTTTGCACCGAAGTTCGTGCAGTAACAAAACGGTCTGAAACAACCCAAAACATGAATTTGGGGTCCAATGGGTGGATCGGGTGCGTTCGTTGCGGAAAATTCTGACGCAACTTAACTGAATGAACTTGTGCATTAATATCACCAGTTCGGCCCATTTTGCATCGAAGTTCGTGCAGTAACGAAAGAGTCCGAAACAACCCAAAACATGAGTTTGGGGTCCAATGGGGTGGATCGGCTGCGTTCGTTGCTAAAAATTCCTACGCGACGTCATTGCACGAACTTGTGCATTAATGGCACCTGTTCGGCTCATTTTGCACCAAAGTTCGTGCAGTAACGAAACGGTCTGAAATAACCCAAAACATGAGTTTGGGGTCCGATGGGGTGGATCGGCTGCGTTCGTTGCTAAAAATTCCGACGCAACTTCGTTGCATGAACTTTTGCACTAACATCAACAGTTCGGCCCATTTTGCACCGAAGTTCGAGCAGCAAAGAACCGGTCTGAAACGACGCAAAACATGGGTCTGGGGTCCAATAGGGTGGATCGGGGGCGTTCGTTGCCAAAAATACCGACGCGACGTCGTTGCACGATCTTGTGCATTAATTGCACCAGTTCAGAACGTTTTGCACCGAAGTTTGTGCAGTAACAAAACAGTCCGAAACGACCCAAAACATGAGTTTGGGGTCCAATGGGGTGGATCGGCTGCGTTCGTTGCTAAAAATTCCGACGCAACTTAACTGAATGAACTTGTGCATTAATATCACCAGTTCGGCCCATTTTGCATCGAAGTTCGTGCAGTAACGAAAGAGTCCGAAACGACCAAAAACATGAGTTTGGGGTCACATGGGGTGGATCGGCTGCGTTCGTGGCTAAAAATTCCGATGCGACGTCATTGCACGAACTTGTGCATTAATGGCACCACTTCGGCTTATTTTGCACCAAAGTTCGTGCAGTAACGAAACGGTCTGAAATAACCCAAAACATGAGTTTGGGGTCCGATGGGGTGGATCGGCTGCGTTCGTTGCTAAAAATTCCGACGCAACTTCGTTGCATGAACTTTTGCACTAACATCACCAGTTCGGCCCATTTTGCACCAAAATTCGTGCAGTAACGAAACCGTCTGAAACAACCCAAAACATGAGTTTGGGGTCCGATGGGGTGGATCGGCTGCGTTCGTTGCTAAAAATTCGGATGCAACCTCGTTGCATGATCTTTTCAGTACCATCACCAGTTCGGCCCATTTTGCATCGAAGTTCGTGCAGTAACGAAACGGTATGAAACAACCCAAAACATGAGTTTGGGGTCCAATGGGTGGATCGGGTGCGTTCGTTGCGGAAAATTCTGACGCAACTTAACTGAATGAACTTGTGCATTAATATCACCAGTTCGGCCCATTTTGCATCGAAGTTCGTGCAGTAACGAAAGAGTCCGAAACAACCCAAAACATGAGTTTGGGGTCCAATGGGGTGGATCGGCTACGTTCGTGGCTAAAAATTCCTACGCGACGTCATTGCACGAACTTGTGCATTAATGGCACCTGTTCGGCTCATTTTGCACCAAAGTTCGTGCAGTAACGAAACGGTCTGAAATAACCCAAAACATGAGTTTGGGGTCCAATGGGGTGGATCGGCTGCGTTCGTTGCTAAAAATTCCGATGCGACGTCATTGCACGAACTTGTGCATTAATGGCACCACTTCGGCTTATTTTGCACCAAAGTTCGTGCAGTAACGAAACGGTCTGAAATAACCCAAAACATGAGTTTGGGGTCCGATGGGGTGGATCGGCTGCGTTCGTTGCTAAAAATTCCGACGCAACTTCGTTGCATGAACTTTTGCACTAACATCACCAGTTCGGCCCATTTTGCACCAAAATTCGTGCAGTAACGAAACCGTCTGAAACAACCCAAAACATGAGTTTGGGGTCCGATGGGGTGGATCGGCTGCGTTCGTTGCTAAAAATTCGGATGCAACCTCGTTGCATGATCTTTTCAGTACCATCACCAGTTCGGCCCATTTTGCATCGAAGTTCGTGCAGTAACGAAACGGTATGAAACAACCCAAAACATGAGTTTGGGGTCCAATGGGTGGATCGGGTGCGTTCGTTGCGGAAAATTCTGACGCAACTTAACTGAATGAACTTGTGCATTAATATCACCAGTTCGGCCCATTTTGCATCGAAGTTCGTGCAGTAACGAAAGAGTCCGAAACAACCCAAAACATGAGTTTGGGGTCCAATGGGGTGGATCGGCTACGTTCGTGGCTAAAAATTCCTACGCGACGTCATTGCACGAACTTGTGCATTAATGGCACCTGTTCGGCTCATTTTGCACCAAAGTTCGTGCAGTAACGAAACGGTCTGAAATAACCCAAAACATGAGTTTGGGGTCCAATGGGGTGGATCGGCTGCGTTCGTTGCTAAAAATTCCGACGCAACTTCGTTGTATGAACTTTTGCACTAACATCACCAATTCAGCCCATTTTGCACCGAAGTTCGTGCAGTAACGAAACGGTCTGAAACAACCCAAAACATGAGTTTGGGGTCTAATGGGTGGATCGGGTGCGTTCGTTGCGGAAAATTCTGACGCAACTGAACTGAATGAACTTGTGCATTAATATCACCACTTCGGCCCATTTTGCATCGAAGTTCGTGCAGTAACGAAAGAGTCCGAAACAACCCAAAACATGAGTTTGGGGTCCAATGGGGTGGATCGGCTACGTTCGTTGCTAAAAATTCCTATGCGACGTCATTGCACGAACTTTTGCATTAATGGCACGTGTTCGGTTCATTTTGCACCAAAGTTCGTGCAGTAACGAAACGGTCTGAAATAACCCAAAACATGAGTTTGGGGTCCGATGGGGTGGATCGGCTGCGTACGTTGCTAAAAATTCCAACGCAACTTCGTTGCATGAACTTTTGCACTAACATCACCAGTTCAGCCCATTTTGCACCGAAGTTCGTGCAGTAACGAAACGGTCTGAAACAACCCAAAACATGAGTTTGGGGTCTAATGGGTGGATCGGGTGCGTTCGTTGCGGAAAATTCTGACGCAACTTAACTGAATGAACTTGTGCATTAATATCACCATTTCGGCCCATTTTGCATCGAAGTTCGTGCAGTAACGAAAGAGTCCGAAACAACCCAAACCATGAGTTTGGGGTCCAATGGGGTGGATCGGCTGCGTTCGTTGCTAAAAATTCCTACGCGACGTCATTGCACGAACTTGTGCATTAATGGCACCTGTTCGGCTCATTTTGCACCAAAGTTCGTGCAGTAACGAAACGGTCTGAAATAACCCAAAACATGAGTTTGGGGTCCGATGGGGTGGATCGGCTGCGTTCGTTGCTAAAAATTCCGACGCAACTTCGTTGCATGAACTTTTGCACTAACATCAACAGTTCGGCCCATTTTGCACCGAAGTTCGAGCAGCAAAGAACCGGTCTGAAACGACGCAAAACATGGGTCTGGGGTCCAATAGGGTGGATCGGGGGCGTTCGTTGCCAAAAATACCGACGCGACGTCGTTGCACGATCTTGTGCATTAATTGCACCAGTTCAGAACGTTTTGCACCGAAGTTTGTGCAGTAACAAAACAGTCCGAAACGACCCAAAACATGAGTTTGGGGTCCAATGGGGTGGATCGGCTGCGTTCGTTGCTAAAAATTCCGACGCAACTTAACTGAATGAACTTGTGCATTAATATCACCAGTTCGGCCCATTTTGCATCGAAGTTCGTGCAGTAACGAAAGAGTCCGAAACGACCAAAAACATGAGTTTGGGGTCACATGGGGTGGATCGGCTGCGTTCGTGGCTAAAAATTCCGATGCGACGTCATTGCACGAACTTGTGCATTAATGGCACCACTTCGGCTTATTTTGCACCAAAGTTCGTGCAGTAACGAAACGGTCTGAAATAACCCAAAACATGAGTTTGGGGTCCGATGGGGTGGATCGGCTGCGTTCGTTGCTAAAAATTCTGACGCAACTTCGTTGCATGAACTTTTGCACTAACATCACCAGTTCGGCCCATTTTGCACCAAAATTCGTGCAGTAACGAAACCGTCTGAAACAACCCAAAACATGAGTTTGGGGTCCGATGGGGTGGATCGGCTGCGTTCGTTGCTAAAAATTCAGATGCAACCTCGTTGCATGATCTTTTGCAGTACCATCACCAGTTCCGCCCATTTTGCATCGAAGTTCGTGCAGTAACGAAACGGTCGGAAACAACCCAAAACATGAGTTTGGGGTCCAATGGGTGGATCGGGTGCGTTCGTTGCGGAAAATTCTGACGCAACTTAACTGAATGAACTTGTGCATTAATATCACCAGTTCGGCCCATTTTGCATCGAAGTTCGTGCAGTAACGAAAGAGTCCGAAACAACCCAAAACATGAGTTTGGGGTCCAATGGGGTGGATCGGCTGCGTTCGTTGCTAAAAATTCCTACGCGACGTCATTGCACGAACTTGTGCATTAATGGCACCTATTCGGCTCATTTTGCACCAAAGTTCGTGCAGTAACGAAACGGTCTGAAATAACCCAAAACATGAGTTTGGGGTCCAATGGAGTGGATCGGCTGCGTTTGTTGCTAAAAATTCCGACGTAACTTCGTTGCATGAACTATTGCACTAACATCACCAGTTCGGCCCATTTTGCACCGAAGTTCGTGCAGTAACGAAACGGTCTGAAACAACCCAAAACATGAGTTTGGGGTCTAATGGGTGGATCGGGTGCGTTCGTTGCGGAAAATTCTTACGCAACTTAACTGAATGAACTTGTTCATTAATATCACCAGTTCGGCCCATTTTGCATCGAAGTACGTGCAATAACGAAAGAGTCCGAAACAACCCAAAACATGAGTTTGGGGTCCAATGGGGTGGATCGGCTGGGTTCGTTGCTAAAAATTCCTACGCGACGTCATTGCACGAACTTGTGCATTAATGGCACTTGTTCGGTTCATTTTGCACCAAAGTTCGTGCAGTAACGAAACGGTCTGAAATAACCCAAAACATGAGTTTGGGGTCCGATGGGGTGGATCGGCTGCGTTCGTTGCTAAAAATTCCGACGCAACTTCGTTGCATGAACTTTTGCACTAACATCACCAGTTCGGCCCATTTTGCACCGAAGTTCGTGCAGTAACGAAACGGTCTGAAACAATCCAAAACATGAGTTTGGGGTCCAATGCGTGGATTGGGTCCGTTCGTTGCGGAAAATTCTGACGCAACTTAACTGAATGAACTTGTGCATTAATATCACCAGTTCGGCCCATTTTGCATCGAAGTTCGTGCAGTAACGAAAGAGTCCGAAACAACCCAAAACATGAGTTTGGGGTCCAATGGGGTGGATCGGCTGCATTCGTTGCTAAAAATTCCTACGCGACGTCATTGCACGAACTTGTGCATTAATGGCACCTGTCCGGCTCATTTTGCACCAAAGTTCGTGAAGTAACGAAACGGTCTGAAACAACCCAAAACATGAGTTTGGGGTCCGATGGGGTGGATCGGCTGCGTTCGTTGCTAAAAATTCCGACGCAACTTTACTGAATGAACTTGTGCATTAATATCACCAGTTCGGCCCATTTTGCATCGAAGTTCGTGCAGTAACGAAAGAGTCCGAAACAACCCAAAACATGAATTTGGGGTCCAATGGGTGGATCGGGTGCGTTCGTTGCGGAAAATTCTGACGCAACTTAACTGAATGAACTTGTGCATTAATATCACTAGTTCGGCCCATTTTGCATCGAAGTTCGTGCAGTAACGAAAGAGTCCGAAACAACCCAAAACATGAGTTTGGGGTCCAATGGGGTGGATCGGCTGCGTTATTTGCTAAATATTCCTACGCGACGTCATTGCACGAACTTGTGCATTAATGGCACCAGTTCGGCTCATTTTGCACCAAAGTTCGTGAAGTAACGAAACGGTCTGAAACAACCCAAAACATGAGTTTGGGGTCCGATGGGGTGGATCGGCTGCGTTCGTTGCTAAAAATTCCGACGCAACTTTACTGAATGAACTTGTGCATTAATATCACCAGTTCGGCCCATTTTGCATCGAAGTTCGTGCAGTAACGAAAGAGTCGGAAACAACCCAAAACATGAGTTTGGGGTCCAATGGGGTGGATCGGCTGCGTTCGTGGCTAAAAATTCCGACGCGACGTCATTGCACGAACTTGTGCATGAATGGCACCTGTTCGGCTCATTTTGTACTAAAGTTCGTGCAGTAACTAACCGTTCTGAAACAACCCAAAACATGAGTTTGGGGTCCGATGGGGTGGATCGGCTGCGTTCGTTGCTAAAAATTCCGACGAAACTTCGTTGCATTAACTTTTGCAGTAACATCACCAGTTCGGCCCATTTTGCACCAAAGTTCGAGCAGCAATGAACCGGTCTGAAACGACGCAAAACATGGGTCTGGGGTCCAATAGGGTGGATCGGGGGCGTTCGTTGCCAAAAATACCGACGCGACGTCGTTGCACGATCTTGTGCATTAATTGCACCAGCTCAGAACGTTTTGCACCGAAGTTTGTGCAGTAACAAAACAGTCCGAAACGACCCAAAACATGAGTTTGGGGTCCAATGGGGTGGATCGGCTGCGTTCGTTGCTAAAAATTCCGACGCAACTTAACTGAATGAACTTGTGCATTAATATCACCAGTTCGGCCCATTTTGCATCGAAGTTCGTGCAGTAACGAAAGAGTCCGAAACGACCAAAAACATGAGTTTGGGGTCACATGGGGTGGATCGGCTGCGTTCGTGGCTAAAAATTCCGATGCGACGTCATTGCACGAACTTGTGCATTAATGGCACCAGTTCGGCTTATTTTGCACCAAAGTTCGTGCAGTAACGAAACGGTCTGAAATAACCCAAAACATGAGTTTGGGGTCCGATGGGGTGGATCGGCTGCGTTCGTTGCTAAAAATTCCGACGCAACTTCGTTGCATGAACTTTTGCACTAACATCACCAGTTCGGCCCATTTTGCACCAAAATTCCTGCAGTAACGAAACCGTCTGAAACAACCCAAAACATGAGTTTGGGGTCCGATGGGGTGGATCGGCTGCGTTCGTTGCTAAAAATTCGGATGCAACCTCGTTGCATGATCTTTTCAGTACCATCACCAGTTCGGCCCATTTTGCATCGAAGTTCGTGCAGTAACCAAACGGTATGAAACAACCCAAAACATGAGTTTGGGGTCCAATGGGTGGATCGGGTGCGTTCGTTGCGGAAAATTCTGACGCAACTTAACTGAATGAACTTGTGCATTAATATCACCAGTTCGGCCCATTTTGCATCGAAGTTCGTGCAGTAACGAAAGAGTCCGAAACAACCCAAAACATGAGTTTGGGGTCCAATGGGGTGGATCGGCTACGTTCGTGGCTAAAAATTCCTACGCGACGTCATTGCACGAACTTGTGCATTAATGGCACCTGTTCGGCTCATTTTGCACCAAAGTTCGTGCAGTAACGAAACGGTCTGAAATAACCCAAAACATGAGTTTGGGGTCCAATGGGGTGGATCGGCTGCGTTCGTTGCTAAAAATTCCGACGCAACTTCGTTGCATGAACTTTTGCACTAACATCACCAGTTCAGCCCATTTTGCACCGAAGTTCGTGCAGTAACGAAACGGTCTGAAACAACCCAAAACATGAGTTTGGGGTCTAATGGGTGGATCGGGTGCGTTCGTTGCGGAAAATTCTGACGCAACTTAACTGAATGAACTTGTGCATTAATATCACCACTTCGGCCCATTTTGCATCGAAGTTCGTGCAGTAACGAAAGAGTCCGAAACAACCCAAAACATGAGTTTGGGGTCCAATGGGGTGGATCGGCTACGTTCGTTGCTAAAAATTCCTATGCGACGTCATTGCACGAACTTTTGCATTAATGGCACGTGTTCGGTTCATTTTGCACCAAAGTTCGTGCAGTAACGAAACGGTCTGAAATAACCCAAAACATGAGTTTGGGGTCCGATGGGGTGGATCGGCTGCGTACGTTGCTAAAAATTCCAACGCAACTTCGTTGCATGAACTTTTGCACTAACATCACCAGTTCAGCCCATTTTGCACCGAAGTTCGTGCAGTAACGAAACGGTCTGAAACAACCCAAAACATGAGTTTGGGGTCTAATGGGTGGATCGGGTGCGTTCGTTGCGGAAAATTCTGACGCAACTTAACTGAATGAACTTGTGCATTAATATCACCATTTCGGCCCATTTTGCATCGAAGTTCGTGCAGTAACGAAAGAGTCCGAAACAACCCAAACCATGAGTTTGGGGTCCAATGGGGTGGATCGGCTGCGTTCGTTGCTAAAAATTCCTACGCGACGTCATTGCACGAACTTGTGCATTAATGGCACCTGTTCGGCTCATTTTGCACCAAAGTTCGTGCAGTAACGAAACGGTCTGAAATAACCCAAAACATGAGTTTGGGGTCCAATGGGGTGGATCGGCTGCGTTTGTTGCTAAAAATTCCGACGTAACTTCGTTGCATGAACTATTGCACTAACATCACCAGTTCGGCCCATTTTGCACCGAAGTTCGTGCAGTAACGAAACGGTCTGAAACAACCCAAAACATGAGTTTGGGGCCTAATGGGTGGATCGGGTGCGTTCGTTGCGGAAAATTCTGACGCAACTTAACTGAATGAACTTGTGCATTAATATCACCACTTCGGCCCATTTTGCATCGAAGTACGTGCAATAACGAAAGAGTCCGAAACAACCCAAAACATGAGTTTGGGGTCCAATGGGGTGGATCGGCTACGTTCGTTGCTAAAAATTCCTATGCGACGTCATTGCACGAACTTTTGCATTAATGGCACGTGTTCGGTTCATTTTGCACCAAAGTTCGTGGAGTAACGAAACGGTCTGAAATAACCCAAAACATGAGTTTGGGGTCCGATGGGGTGGATCGGCTGCGTACGTTGCTAAAAATTCCAACGCAACTTCGTTGCATGAACTTTTGCACTAACATCACCAGTTCAGCCCATTTTGCACCGAAGTTCGTGCAGTAACGAAACGGTCTGAAACAACCCAAAACATGAGTTTGGGGTCTAATGGGTGGATCGGGTGCGTTCGTTGCGGAAAATTCTGACGCAACTTAACTGAATGAACTTGTGCATTAATATCACCATTTCGGCCCATTTTGCATCGAAGTTCGTGCAGTAACGAAAGAGTCCGAAACAACCCAAACCATGAGTTTGGGGTCCAATGGGGTGGATCGGCTGCGTTCGTTGCTAAAAATTCCTACGCGACGTCATTGCACGAACTTGTGCATTAATGGCACCTGTTCGGCTCATTTTGCACCAAAGTTCGTGCAGTAACGAAACGGTCTGAAATAACCCAAAACATGAGTTTGGGGTCCAATGGGGTGGATCGGCTGCGTTTGTTGCTAAAAATTCCGACGTAACTTCGTTGCATGAACTATTGCACTAACATCACCAGTTCGGCCCATTTTGCACCGAAGTTCGTGCAGTAACGAAACGGTCTGAAACAACCCAAAACATGAGTTTGGGGCCTAATGGGTGGATCGGGTGCGTTCGTTGCGGAAAATTCTGACGCAACTTAACTGAATGAACTTGTTCATTAATATCACCAGTTCGGCCCATTTTGCATCGAAGTACGTGCAATAACGAAAGAGTCCGAAACAACCCAAAACATGAGTTTGGGGTCCAATGGGGTGGATCGGCTGGGTTCGTTGCTAAAAATTCCTACGCGACGTCATTGCACGAACTTGTGCATTAATGGCACTTGTTCGGTTCATTTTGCACCAAAGTTCGTGCAGTAACGAAACGGTCTGAAATAACCCAAAACATGAGTTTGGGGTCCGATGGGGTGGATCGGCTGCGTTCGTTGCTAAAAATTCCGACGCAACTTCGTTGCATGAACTTTTGCACTAACATCACCAGTTCGGCCCATTTTGCACCGAAGTTCGTGCAGTAACGAAACGGTCTGAAACAATCCAAAACATGAGTTTGGGGTCCAATGCGTGGATTAGGTGCGTTCGTTGCGGAAAATTCTGACGCAACTTAACTGAATGAACTTGTGCATTAATATCACCAGTTCGGCCCATTTTGCATCGAAGTTCGTGCAGTAACGAAAGAGTCCGAAACAACCCAAAACATGAGTTTGGGGTCCAATGGGGTGGATCGGCTGCATTCGTTGCTAAAAATTCCTACGCGACGTCATTGCACGAACTTGTGCATTAATGGCACCTGTTCGGCTCATTTTGCACCAAAGTTCGTGCAGTAACGAAACGGTCTGAAATAACCCAAAACATGAGTTTCTGGTCCGATGGGGTGGATCGGCTGCGTTCGTTGCTAAAAATTCCGACGCAACTTCGTTGCATGAACTTTTGCACTAACATCAACAGTTCGGCCCATTTTGCACCGAAGTTCGAGCAGCAAAGAACCGGTCTGAAACGACGCAAAACATGGGTCTGGGGTCCAATAGGGTGTATCGGGGGCGTTCGTTGCAAAAAATACCAACGCGACGTCGTTGCACGATCTTGTGCATTAATTGCACCAGCTCAGAACGTTTTGCACCGAAGTTTGTGCAGTAACGAAACAGTCCGAAACGACCCAAAACATGAGTTTGGGGTCCAATGGGGTGGATCGGCTGCGTTCGTTGCTAAAAATTCCGACGCGACTTAACTGAATGAACTTGTGCATTAATATCACCAGTTTGGCCCATTTTGCATCGAAGTTCGTGCAGTAACGAAAGAGTCCGAAACAACCCAAAACATGAGTTTGGGGTCCAATGGGGTGGATCGGCTGGGTTCGTTGCTAAAAATTCCTACGCGACGTCATTGCACGAACTTGTGCATTAATGGCACTTGTTCGGTTCATTTTGCACCAAAGTTCGTGCAGTAACGAAACGGTCTGAAATAACCCAAAACATGAGTTTGGGGTCCGATGGGGTGGATCGGCTGCGTTCGTTGCTAAAAATTCCGACGCAACTTCGTTGCATGAACTTTTGCACTAACATCACCAGTTCGGCCCATTTTGCACCGAAGTTCGTGCAGTAACGAAACGGTCTGAAACAATCCAAAACATGAGTTTGGGGTCCAATGCGTGGATTAGGTGCGTTCGTTGCGGAAAATTCTGACGCAACTTAACTGAATGAACTTGTGCATTAATATCACCAGTTCGGCCCATTTTGCATCGAAGTTCGTGCAGTAACGAAAGAGTCCGAAACAACCCAAAACATGAGTTTGGGGTCCAATGGGGTGGATCGGCTGCATTCGTTGCTAAAAATTCCTACGCGACGTCATTGCACGAACTTGTGCATTAATGGCACCTGTTCGGCTCATTTTGCACCAAAGTTCGTGCAGTAACGAAACGGTCTGAAATAACCCAAAACATGAGTTTCTGGTCCGATGGGGTGGATCGGCTGCGTTCGTTGCTAAAAATTCCGACGCAACTTCGTTGCATGAACTTTTGCACTAACATCAACAGTTCGGCCCATTTTGCACCGAAGTTCGAGCAGCAAAGAACCGGTCTGAAACGACGCAAAACATGGGTCTGGGGTCCAATAGGGTGTATCGGGGGCGTTCGTTGCAAAAAATACCAACGCGACGTCGTTGCACGATCTTGTGCATTAATTGCACCAGCTCAGAACGTTTTGCACCGAAGTTTGTGCAGTAACGAAACAGTCCGAAACGACCCAAAACATGAGTTTGGGGTCCAATGGGGTGGATCGGCTGCGTTCGTTGCTAAAAATTCCGACGCGACTTAACTGAATGAACTTGTGCATTAATATCACCAGTTTGGCCCATTTTGCATCGAAGTTCGTGCAGTAACGAAAGAGTCCGAAACAACCCAAACCATGAGTTTGGGGTCCAATGGGGTGGATCGGCTGCGTTCGTTGCTAAAAATTCCTACGCGACGTCATTGCACGAACTTGTGCATTAATGGCACCTGTTCGGCTCATTTTGCACCAAAGTTCGTGCAGTAACGAAACGGTCTGAAATAACCCAAAACATGAGTTTGGGGTCCGATGGGGTGGATCGGCTGCGTTCGTTGCTAAAAATTCCGACGCAACTTCGTTGCATGAACTTTTGCACTAACATCAACAGTTCGGCCCATTTTGCACCGAAGTTCGAGCAGCAAAGAACCGGTCTGAAACGACGCAAAACATGGGTCTGGGGTCCAATAGGGTGGATCGGGGGCGTTCGTTGCCAAAAATACCGACGCGACGTCGTTGCACGATCTTGTGCATTAATTGCACCAGTTCAGAACGTTTTGCACCGAAGTTTGTGCAGTAACAAAACAGTCCGAAACGACCCAAAACATGAGTTTGGGGTCCAATGGGGTGGATCGGCTGCGTTCGTTGCTAAAAATTCCGACGCAACTTAACTGAATGAACTTGTGCATTAATATCACCAGTTCGGCCCATTTTGCATCGAAGTTCGTGCAGTAACGAAAGAGTCCGAAACGACCAAAAACATGAGTTTGGGGTCACATGGGGTGGATCGGCTGCGTTCGTGGCTAAAAATTCCGATGCGACGTCATTGCACGAACTTGTGCATTAATGGCACCACTTCGGCTTATTTTGCACCAAAGTTCGTGCAGTAACGAAACGGTCTGAAATAACCCAAAACATGAGTTTGGGGTCCGATGGGGTGGATCGGCTGCGTTCGTTGCTAAAAATTCTGACGCAACTTCGTTGCATGAACTTTTGCACTAACATCACCAGTTCGGCCCATTTTGCACCAAAATTCGTGCAGTAACGAAACCGTCTGAAACAACCCAAAACATGAGTTTGGGGTCCGATGGGGTGGATCGGCTGCGTTCGTTGCTAAAAATTCCGACGCAACTTCGTTGCATGAACTTTTGCACTAACATCACCAGTTCGGCCCATTTTGCACCAAAATTCGTGCAGTAACGAAACCGTCTGAAACAACCCAAAACATGAGTTTGGGGTCCGATGGGGTGGATCGGCTGCGTTCGTTGCTAAAAATTCCGACGCAACTTAACTGAATGAACTTGTGCATTAATATCACCATTTCGGCCCATTTTGCATCGAAGTTCGTGCAGTAACGAAAGAGTCCGAAACAACCCAAACCATGAGTTTGGGGTCCAATGGGGTGGATCGGCTGCGTTCGTTGCTAAAAATTCCTACGCGACGTCATTGCACGAACTTGTGCATTAATGGCACCTGTTCGGCTCATTTTGCACCAAAGTTCGTGCAGTAACGAAACGGTCTGAAATAACCCAAAACATGAGTTTGGGGTCCAATGGGGTGGATCGGCTGCGTTTGTTGCTAAAAATTCCGACGTAACTTCGTTGCATGAACTATTGCACTAACATCACCAGTTCGGCCCATTTTGCACCGAAGTTCGTGCAGTAACGAAACGGTCTGAAACAACCCAAAACATGAGTTTGGGGCCTAATGGGTGGATCGGGTGCGTTCGTTGCGGAAAATTCTGACGCAACTTAACTGAATGAACTTGTTCATTAATATCACCAGTTCGGCCCATTTTGCATCGAAGTACGTGCAATAACGAAAGAGTCCGAAACAACCCAAAACATGAGTTTGGGGTCCAATGGGGTGGATCGGCTGGGTTCGTTGCTAAAAATTCCTACGCGACGTCATTGCACGAACTTGTGCATTAATGGCACTTGTTCGGTTCATTTTGCACCAAAGTTTGTGCAGTAACGAAACGGTCTGAAATAACCCAAAACATGAGTTTGGGGTCCGATGGGGTGGATCGGCTGCGTTCGTTGCTAAAAATTCCGACGCAACTTCGTTGCATGAACTTTTGCACTAACATCACCAGTTCGGCCCATTTTGCACCGAAGTTCGTGCAGTAACGAAACGGTCTGAAACAATCCAAAACATGAGTTTGGGGTCCAATGCGTGGATTGGGTGCGTTCGTTGCGGAAAATTCTGACGCAACTTAACTGAATGAACTTGTGCATTAATATCACCAGTTCGGCCCATTTTGCATCGAAGTTCGTGCAGTAACGAAAGAGTCCGAAACAACCCAAAACATGAGTTTGGGGTCCAATGGGGTGGATCGGCTGCATTCGTTGCTAAAAATTCCTACGCGACGTCATTGCACGAACTTGTGCATTAATGGCACCTGTTCGGCTCATTTTGCACCAAAGTTCGTGCAGTAACGAAACGGTCTGAAACAACCCAAAACATGAGTTTGGGGTCCGATGGGGTGGATCGGCTGCGTTCGTTGCTAAAAATTCCGACGCAACTTTACTGAATGAACTTGTGCATTAATATCACCAGTTCGGCCCATTTTGCATCGAAGTTCGTGCAGTAACGAAAGAGTCCGAAACAACCCAAAACATGAATTTGGGGTCCAATGGGTGGATCGGGTGCGTTCGTTGCGGAAAATTCTGACGCAACTTAACTGAATGAACTTGTGCATTAATATCACTAGTTCGGCCCATTTTGCATCGAAGTTCGTGCAGTAACGAAAGAGTCCGAAACAACCCAAAACATGAGTTTGGGGTCCAATGGGGTGGATCGGCTGCGTTATTTGCTAAATATTCCTACGCGACGTCATTGCACGAACTTGTGCATTAATGGCACCAGTTCGGCTCATTTTGCACCAAAGTTCGTGAAGTAACGAAACGGTCTGAAACAACCCAAAACATGAGTTTGGGGTCCGATGGGGTGGATCGGCTGCGTTCGTTGCTAAAAATTCCGACGCAACTTTACTGAATGAACTTGTGCATTAATATCACCAGTTCGGCCCATTTTGCATCGAAGTTCGTGCAGTAACGAAAGAGTCGGAAACAACCCAAAACATGAGTTTGGGGTCCAATGGGGTGGATCGGCTGCGTTCGTGGCTAAAAATTCCGACGCGACGTCATTGCACGAACTTGTGCATGAATGGCACCTGTTCGGCTCATTTTGTACTAAAGTTCGTGCAGTAACTAACCGTTCTGAAACAACCCAAAACATGAGTTTGGGGTCCGATGGGGTGGATCGGCTGCGTTCGTTGCTAAAAATTCCGACGAAACTTCGTTGCATTAACTTTTGCAGTAACATCACCAGTTCGGCCCATTTTGCACCAAAGTTCGAGCAGCAATGAACCGGTCTGAAACGACGCAAAACATGGGTCTGCGGTCCAATAGGGTGGATCGGGGGCGTTCGTTGCCAAAAATACCGACGCGACGTCGTTGCACGATCTTGTGCATTAATTGCACCAGCTCAGAACGTTTTGCACCGAAGTTTGTGCAGTAACAAAACAGTCCGAAACGACCCAAAACATGAGTTTGGGGTCCAATGGGGTGGATCGGCTGCGTTCGTTGCTAAAAATTCCGACGCGACTTAACTGAATGAACTTGTGCATTAATATCACCAGTTTGGCCCATTTTGCATCGAAGTTCGTGCAGTAACGAAAGAGTCCGAAATGACCAAAAACATGAGTTTGGGGTCCAATGTGGTGGATCGGCTGCGCTCGTGGCTTAAAATTCCGACGCGACGTCATTGCACGAACTTGTGCATTAATGGCACCAGTTCGGCATATTTTGCACCAAAGTTCGTGCAGTAACGAAACAGTCTGAAATAACCCAAAACATGAGTTTGGGGTCCGATGGTGTGGATCGGCTGCGTTCGTTGCTAAAAATTCCGACACAACTTCGTTGCATGAACTTTTGCACTAACATCACCACTTCGGCCCATTTTGCATCGAAGTTCGTGCAGTAACAAAACGGTCTGAAACAACCCAAAACATGAATTTGGGGTCCAATGGGTGGATCGGGTGCGTTCGTTGCGGAAAATTCTGACGCAACTTAACTGAATGAACTTGTGCATTAATATCACCAGTTCGGCCCATTTTGCATCGAAGTTCGTGCAGTAACGAAAGAGTCCGAAACAACCCAAAACATGAGTTTGGGGTCCAATGGGGTGGATCGGCTGCGTTCGTTGCTAAAAATTCCTACGCGACGTCATTGCACGAACTTGTGCATTAATGGCACCTGTTCGGCTCATTTTGCACCAAAGTTCGTGCAGTAACGAAACGGTCTGAAATAACCCAAAACATGAGTTTGGGGTCCGATGGGGTGGATCGGCTGCGTTCGTTGCTAAAAATTCCGACGCAACTTCGTTGCATGAACTTTTGCACTAACATCAACAGTTCGGCCCATTTTGCACCGAAGTTCGAGCAGCAAAGAACCGGTCTGAAACGACGCAAAACATGGGTCTGGGGTCCAATAGGGTGGATCGGGGGCGTTCGTTGCCAAAAATACCGACGCGACGTCGTTGCACGATCTTGTGCATTAATTGCACCAGTTCAGAACGTTTTGCACCGAAGTTTGTGCAGTAACAAAACAGTCCGAAACGACCCAAAACATGAGTTTGGGGTCCAATGGGGTGGATCGGCTGCGTTCGTTGCTAAAAATTCCGACGCAACTTAACTGAATGAACTTGTGCATTAATATCACCAGTTCGGCCCATTTTGCATCGAAGTTCGTGCAGTAACGAAAGAGTCCGAAACGACCAAAAACATGAGTTTGGGGTCACATGGGGTGGATCGGCTGCGTTCGTGGCTAAAAATTCCGATGCGACGTCATTGCACGAACTTGTGCATTAATGGCACCACTTCGGCTTATTTTGCACCAAAGTTCGTGCAGTAACGAAACGGTCTGAAATAACCCAAAACATGAGTTTGGGGTCCGATGGGGTGGATCGGCTGCGTTCGTTGCTAAAAATTCCGACGCAACTTCGTTGCATGAACTTTTGCACTAACATCACCAGTTCGGCCCATTTTGCACCAAAATTCGTGCAGTAACGAAACCGTCTGAAACAACCCAAAACATGAGTTTGGGGTCCGATGGGGTGGATCGGCTGCGTTCGTTGCTAAAAATTCGGATGCAACCTCGTTGCATGATCTTTTCAGTACCATCACCAGTTCGGCCCATTTTGCATCGAAGTTCGTGCAGTAACGAAACGGTATGAAACAACCCAAAACATGAGTTTGGGGTCCAATGGGTGGATCGGGTGCGTTCGTTGCGGAAAATTCTGACGCAACTTAACTGAATGAACTTGTGCATTAATATCACCAGTTCGGCCCATTTTGCATCGAAGTTCGTGCAGTAACGAAAGAGTCCGAAACAACCCAAAACATGAGTTTGGGGTCCAATGGGGTGGATCGGCTACGTTCGTGGCTAAAAATTCCTACGCGACGTCATTGCACGAACTTGTGCATTAATGGCACCTGTTCGGCTCATTTTGCACCAAAGTTCGTGCAGTAACGAAACGGTCTGAAATAACCCAAAACATGAGTTTGGGGTCCAATGGGGTGGATCGGCTGCGTTCGTTGCTAAAAATTCCGACGCAACTTCGTTGCATGAACTTTTGCACTAACATCACCAGTTCAGCCCATTTTGCACCGAAGTTCGTGCAGTAACGAAACGGTCTGAAACAACCCAAAACATGAGTTTGGGGTCTAATGGGTGGATCGGGTGCGTTCGTTGCGGAAAATTCTGACGCAACTTAACTGAATGAACTTGTGCATTAATATCACCACTTCGGCCCATTTTGCATCGAAGTTCGTGCAGTAACGAAAGAGTCCGAAACAACCCAAAACATGAGTTTGGGGTCCAATGGGGTGGATCGGCTACGTTCGTTGCTAAAAATTCCTATGCGACGTCATTGCACGAACTTTTGCATTAATGGCACGTGTTCGGTTCATTTTGCACCAAAGTTCGTGCAGTAACGAAACGGTCTGAAATAACCCAAAACATGAGTTTGGGGTCCGATGGGGTGGATCGGCTGCGTACGTTGCTAAAAATTCCAACGCAACTTCGTTGCATGAACTTTTGCACTAACATCACCAGTTCAGCCCATTTTGCACCGAAGTTCGTGCAGTAACGAAACGGTCTGAAACAACCCAAAACATGAGTTTGGGGTCTAATGGGTGGATCGGGTGCGTTCGTTGCGGAAAATTCTGACGCAACTTAACTGAATGAACTTGTGCATTAATATCACCATTTCGGCCCATTTTGCATCGAAGTTCGTGCAGTAACGAAAGAGTCCGAAACAACCCAAACCATGAGTTTGGGGTCCAATGGGGTGGATCGGCTGCGTTCATTGCTAAAAATTCCTACGCGACGTCATTGCACGAACTTGTGCATTAATGGCACCTGTTCGGCTCATTTTGCACCAAAGTTCGTGCTGTAACGAAACGGTCTGAAATAACCCAAAACATGAGTTTGGGGTCCAATGGGGTGGATCGGCTGCGTTTGTTGCTAAAAATTCCGACGTAACTTCGTTGCATGAACTATTGCACTAACATCACCAGTTCGGCCCATTTTGCACCGAAGTTCGTGCAGTAACGAAACGGTCTGAAATAACCCAAAACATGAGTTTGGGGCCTAATGGGTGGATCGGGTGCGTTCGTTGCGGAAAATTCTGACGCAACTTAACTGAATGAACTTGTTCATTAATATCACCAGTTCGGCCCATTTTGCATCGAAGTACGTGCAATAACGAAAGAGTCCGAAACAACCCAAAACATGAGTTTGGGGTCCAATGGGTGGATCGGGTGCGTTCGTTGCGGAAAATTCTGACGCAACTTAACTGAATGAACTTGTGCATTAATATCACCAGTTCGGCCCATTTTGCATCGAAGTTCGTGCAGTAACGAAAGAGTCCGAAACAACCCAAAACATGAGTTTGGGGTCCAATGGGGTGGATCGGCTACGTTCGTGGCTAAAAATTCCTACGCGACGTCATTGCACGAACTTGTGCATTAATGGCACCTGTTCGGCTCATTTTGCACCAAAGTTCGTGCAGTAACGAAACGGTCTGAAATAACCCAAAACATGAGTTTGGGGTCCAATGGGGTGGATCGGCTGCGTTCGTTGCAAAAAATTCCGACGCAACTTCGTTGCATGAACTTTTGCACTAACATCACCAGTTCAGCCCATTTTGCACCGAAGTTCGTGCAGTAACGAAACGGTCTGAAACAACCCAAAACATGAGTTTGGGGTCTAATGGGTGGATCGGGTGCGTTCGTTGCGGAAAATTCTGACGCAACTTAACTGAATGAACTTGTGCATTAATATCACCACTTCGGCCCATTTTGCATCGAAGTTCGTGCAGTAACGAAAGAGTCCGAAACAACCCAAAACATGAGTTTGGGGTCCAATTGGGTGGATCGGCTACGTTCGTTGCTAAAAATTCCTATGCGACGTCATTGCACGAACTTTTGCATTAATGGCACGTGTTCGGTTCATTTTGCACCAAAGTTCGTGCAGTAACGAAACGGTCTGAAATAACCCAAAACATGAGTTTGGGGTCCGATGGGGTGGATCGGCTGCGTACGTTGCTAAAAATTCCAACGCAACTTCGTTGCATGAACTTTTGCACTAACATCACCAGTTCAGCCCATTTTGCACCGAAGTTCGTGCAGTAACGAAACGGTCTGAAACAACCCAAAACATGAGTTTGGGGTCTAATGGGTGGATCGGGTGCGTTCGTTGCGGAAAATTCTGACGCAACTTAACTGAATGAACTTGTGCATTAATATCACCATTTCGGCCCATTTTGCATCGAAGTTCGTGCAGTAACGAAAGAGTCCGAAACAACCCAAACCATGAGTTTGGGGTCCAATGGGGTGGATCGGCTGCGTTCGTTGCTAAAAATTCCTACGCGACGTCATTGCACGAACTTGTGCATTAATGGCACCTGTTCGGCTCATTTTGCACCAAAGTTCGTGCTGTAACGAAACGGTCTGAAATAACCCAAAACATGAGTTTGGGGTCCAATGGGGTGGATCGGCTGCGTTTGTTGCTAAAAATTCCGACGTAACTTCGTTGCATGAACTATTGCACTAACATCACCAGTTCGGCCCATTTTGCACCGAAGTTCGTGCAGTAACGAAACGGTCTGAAATAACCCAAAACATGAGTTTGGGGCCTAATGGGTGGATCGGGTGCGTTCGTTGCGGAAAATTCTGACGCAACTTAACTGAATGAACTTGTTCATTAATATCACCAGTTCGGCCCATTTTGCATCGAAGTACGTGCAATAACGAAAGAGTCCGAAACAACCCAAAACATGAGTTTGGGGTCCAATGGGGTGGATCGGCTGGGTTCGTTGCTAAAAATTCCTACGCGACGTCATTGCACGAACTTGTGCATTAATGGCACTTGTTCGGTTCATTTTGCACCAAAGTTCGTGCAGTAACGAAACGGTCTGAAATAACCCAAAACATGAGTTTGGGGTCCGATGGGGTGGATCGGCTGCGTTCGTTGCTAAAAATTCCGACGCAACTTCGTTGCATGAACTTTTGCACTAACATCACCAGTTCGGCCCATTTTGCACCGAAGTTCGTGCAGTAACGAAACGGTCTGAAACAATCCAAAACATGAGTTTGGGGTCCAATGCGTGGATTAGGTGCGTTCGTTGCGGAAAATTCTGACGCAACTTAACTGAATGAACTTGTGCATTAATATCACCAGTTCGGCCCATTTTGCATCGAAGTTCGTGCAGTAACGAAAGAGTCCGAAACAACCCAAAACATGAGTTTGGGGTCCAATGGGGTGGATCGGCTGCATTCGTTGCTAAAAATTCCTACGCGACGTCATTGCACGAACTTGTGCATTAATGGCACCTGTTCGGCTCATTTTGCACCAAAGTTCGTGCAGTAACGAAACCGTCTGAAATAACCCAAAACATGAGTTTCTGGTCCGATGGGGTGGATCGGCTGCGTTCGTTGCTAAAAATTCCGACGCAACTTCGTTGCATGAACTTTTGCACTAACATCAACAGTTCGGCCCATTTTGCACCGAAGTTCAAGCAGCAAAGAACCGGTCTGAAACGACGCAAAACATGGGTCTGGGGTCCAATAGGGTGTATCGGGGGCGTTCGTTGCAAAAAATACCAACGCGACGTCGTTGCACGATCTTGTGCATTAATTGCACCAGCTCAGAACGTTTTGCACCGAAGTTTGTGCAGTAACGAAACAGTCCGAAACGACCCAAAACATGAGTTTGGGGTCCAATGGGGTGGATCGGCTGCGTTCGTTGCTAAAAATTCCGACGCGACTTAACTGAATGAACTTGTGCATTAATATCACCAGTTTGGCCCATTTTGCATCGAAGTTCGTGCAGTAACGAAAGAGTCCGAAATGACCAAAAACATGAGTTTGGGGTCCAATGTGGTGGATCGGCTGCGTTCGTGGCTTAAAATTCCGACGCGACGTCATTGCACGAACTTGTGCATTAATGGCACCAGTTCGGCATATTTTGCACCAAAGTTCGTGCAGTAACGAAACAGTCTGAAATAACCCAAAACATGAGTTTGGGGTCCGATGGGGTGGATCGGCTGCGTTCGTTGCTAAAAATTCCGACGCAACTTCGTTGCATGAACTTTTGCACTAACATCACCACTTCGGCCCATTTTGCACCGAAGTTCGTGCAGTAACAAAACGGTCTGAAACAACCCAAAACATGAATTTGGGGTCCAATGGGTGGATCGGGTGCGTTCGTTGCGGAAAATTCTGACGCAACTTAACTGAATGAACTTGTGCATTAATATCACCAGTTCGGCCCATTTTGCATCAAAGTTCGTGTAGTAACGAAAGAGTCCGAAACAACCCAAAACATGAGTTTGGGGTCCAATGGGGTGGATCGGCTGCGTTCGTTGCTAAAAATTCCTACGCGACGTCATTGCACGAACTTGTGCATTAATGGCACCTGTTCGGCTCATTTTGCACCAAAGTTCGTGCAGTAACGAAACGGTCTGAAATAACCCAAAACATGAGTTTGGGGTCCGATGGGGTGGATCGGCTGCGTTCGTTGCTAAAAATTCCGACGCAACTTCGTTGCATGAACTTTTGCACTAACATCAACAGTTCGGCCCATTTTGCACCGAAGTTCGAGCAGCAAAGAACCGGTCTGAAACGACGCAAAACATGGGTCTGGGGTCCAATAGGGTGGATCGGGGGCGTTCGTTGCCAAAAATACCGACGCGACGTCGTTGCACGATCTTGTGCATTAATTGCACCAGTTCAGAACGTTTTGCACCGAAGTTTGTGCAGTAACAAAACAGTCCGAAACGACCCAAAACATGAGTTTGGGGTCCAATGGGGTGGATCGGCTGCGTTCGTTGCTAAAAATTCCGACGCAACTTCGTTGCATGAACTTTTGCACTAACATCACCAGTTCAGCCCATTTTGCACCGAAGTTCGTGCAGTAACGAAACGGTCTGAAACAACCCAAAACATGAGTTTGGGGTCTAATGGGTGGATCGGGTGCGTTCGTTGCGGAAAATTCTGACGCAACTTAACTGAATGAACTTGTGCATTAATATCACCATTTCGGCCCATTTTGCATCGAAGTTCGTGCAGTAACGAAAGAGTCCGAAACAACCCAAACCATGAGTTTGGGGTCCAATGGGGTGGATCGGCTGCGTTCGTTGCTAAAAATTCCTACGCGACGTCATTGCACGAACTTGTGCATTAATGGCACCTGTTCGGCTCATTTTGCACCAAAGTTCGTGCTGTAACGAAACGGTCTGAAATAACCCAAAACATGAGTTTGGGGTCCAATGGGGTGGATCGGCTGCGTTTGTTGCTAAAAATTCCGACGTAACTTCGTTGCATGAACTATTGCACTAACATCACCAGTTCGGCCCATTTTGCACCGAAGTTCGTGCAGTAACGAAACGGTCTGAAATAACCCAAAACATGAGTTTGGGGCCTAATGGGTGGATCGGGTGCGTTCGTTGCGGAAAATTCTGACGCAACTTAACTGAATGAACTTGTTCATTAATATCACCAGTTCGGCCCATTTTGCATCGAAGTACGTGCAATAACGAAAGAGTCCGAAACAACCCAAAACATGAGTTTGGGGTCCAATGGGGTGGATCGGCTGGGTTCGTTGCTAAAAATTCCTACGCGACGTCATTGCACGAACTTGTGCATTAATGGCACTTGTTCGGTTCATTTTGCACCAAAGTTCGTGCAGTAACGAAACGGTCTGAAATAACCCAAAACATGAGTTTGGGGTCCGATGGGGTGGATCGGCTGCGTTCGTTGCTAAAAATTCCGACGCAACTTCGTTGCATGAACTTTTGCACTAACATCACCAGTTCGGCCCATTTTGCACCGAAGTTCGTGCAGTAACGAAACGGTCTGAAACAATCCAAAACATGAGTTTGGGGTCCAATGCGTGGATTAGGTGCGTTCGTTGCGGAAAATTCTGACGCAACTTAACTGAATGAACTTGTGCATTAATATCACCAGTTCGGCCCATTTTGCATCGAAGTTCGTGCAGTAACGAAAGAGTCCGAAACAACCCAAAACATGAGTTTGGGGTCCAATGGGGTGGATCGGCTGCATTCGTTGCTAAAAATTCCTACGCGACGTCATTGCACGAACTTGTGCATTAATGGCACATGTTCGGCTCATTTTGCACCAAAGTTCGTGCAGTAACGAAACGGTCTGAAATAACCCAAAACATGAGTTTCTGGTCCGATGGGGTGGATCGGCTGCGTTCGTTGCTAAAAATTCCGACGCAACTTCGTTGCATGAACTTTTGCACTAACATCAACAGTTCGGCCCATTTTGCACCGAAGTTCAAGCAGCAAAGAACCGGTCTGAAACGACGCAAAACATGGGTCTGGGGTCCAATAGGGTGTATCGGGGGCGTTCGTTGCAAAAAATACCAACGCGACGTCGTTGCACGATCTTGTGCATTAATTGCACCAGCTCAGAACGTTTTGCACCGAAGTTTGTGCAGTAACGAAACAGTCCGAAACGACCCAAAACATGAGTTTGGGGTCCAATGGGGTGGATCGGCTGCGTTCGTTGCTAAAAATTCCGACGCGACTTAACTGAATGAACTTGTGCATTAATATCACCAGTTTGGCCCATTTTGCATCGAAGTTCGTGCAGTAACGAAAGAGTCCGAAATGACCAAAAACATGAGTTTGGGGTCCAATGTGGTGGATCGGCTGCGTTCGTGGCTTAAAATTCCGACGCGACGTCATTGCACGAACTTGTGCATTAATGGCACCAGTTCGGCATATTTTGCACCAAAGTTCGTGCAGTAACGAAACAGTCTGAAATAACCCAAAACATGAGTTTGGGGTCCGATGGGGTGGATCGGCTGCGTTCGTTGCTAAAAATTCCGACGCAACTTCGTTGCATGAACTTTTGCACTAACATCACCACTTCGGCCCATTTTGCACCGAAGTTCGTGCAGTAACAAAACGGTCTGAAACAACCCAAAACATGAATTTGGGGTCCAATGGGTGGATCGGGTGCGTTCGTTGCGGAAAATTCTGACGCAACTTAACTGAATGAACTTGTGCATTAATATCACCAGTTCGGCCCATTTTGCATCAAAGTTCGTGTAGTAACGAAAGAGTCCGAAACAACCCAAAACATGAGTTTGGGGTCCAATGGGGTGGATCGGCTGCGTTCGTTGCTAAAAATTCCTACGCGACGTCATTGCACGAACTTGTGCATTAATGGCACCTGTTCGGCTCATTTTGCACCAAAGTTCGTGCAGTAACGAAACGGTCTGAAATAACCCAAAACATGAGTTTGGGGTCCGATGGGGTGGATCGGCTGCGTTCGTTGCTAAAAATTCCGACGCAACTTCGTTGCATGAACTTTTGCACTAACATCAACAGTTCGGCCCATTTTGCACCGAAGTTCGAGCAGCAAAGAACCGGTCTGAAACGACGCAAAACATGGGTCTGGGGTCCAATAGGGTGGATCGGGGGCGTTCGTTGCCAAAAATACCGACGCGACGTCGTTGCACGATCTTGTGCATTAATTGCACCAGTTCAGAACGTTTTGCACCGAAGTTTGTGCAGTAACAAAACAGTCCGAAACGACCCAAAACATGAGTTTGGGGTCCAATGGGGTGGATCGGCTGCGTTCGTTGCTAAAAATTCCGACGCAACTTCGTTGCATGAACTTTTGCACTAACATCACCAGTTCAGCCCATTTTGCACCGAAGTTCGTGCAGTAACGAAACGGTCTGAAACAACCCAAAACATGAGTTTGGGGTCTAATGGGTGGATCGGGTGCGTTCGTTGCGGAAAATTCTGACGCAACTTAACTGAATGAACTTGTGCATTAATATCACCATTTCGGCCCATTTTGCATCGAAGTTCGTGCAGTAACGAAAGAGTCCGAAACAACCCAAACCATGAGTTTGGGGTCCAATGGGGTGGATCGGCTGCGTTCGTTGCTAAAAATTCCTACGCGACGTCATTGCACGAACTTGTGCATTAATGGCACCTGTTCGGCTCATTTTGCACCAAAGTTCGTGCTGTAACGAAACGGTCTGAAATAACCCAAAACATGAGTTTGGGGTCCAATGGGGTGGATCGGCTGCGTTTGTTGCTAAAAATTCCGACGTAACTTCGTTGCATGAACTATTGCACTAACATCACCAGTTCGGCCCATTTTGCACCGAAGTTCGTGCAGTAACGAAACGGTCTGAAATAACCCAAAACATGAGTTTGGGGCCTAATGGGTGGATCGGGTGCGTTCGTTGCGGAAAATTCTGACGCAACTTAACTGAATGAACTTGTTCATTAATATCACCAGTTCGGCCCATTTTGCATCGAAGTACGTGCAATAACGAAAGAGTCCGAAACAACCCAAAACATGAGTTTGGGGTCCAATGGGGTGGATCGGCTGGGTTCGTTGCTAAAAATTCCTACGCGACGTCATTGCACGAACTTGTGCATTAATGGCACTTGTTCGGTTCATTTTGCACCAAAGTTCGTGCAGTAACGAAACGGTCTGAAATAACCCAAAACATGAGTTTGGGGTCCGATGGGGTGGATCGGCTGCGTTCGTTGCTAAAAATTCCGACGCAACTTCGTTGCATGAACTTTTGCACTAACATCACCAGTTCGGCCCATTTTGCACCGAAGTTCGTGCAGTAACGAAACGGTCTGAAACAATCCAAAACATGAGTTTGGGGTCCAATGCGTGGATTAGGTGCGTTCGTTGCGGAAAATTCTGACGCAACTTAACTGAATGAACTTGTGCATTAATATCACCAGTTCGGCCCATTTTGCATCGAAGTTCGTGCAGTAACGAAAGAGTCCGAAACAACCCAAAACATGAGTTTGGGGTCCAATGGGGTGGATCGGCTGCATTCGTTGCTAAAAATTCCTACGCGACGTCATTGCACGAACTTGTGCATTAATGGCACCTGTTCGGCTCATTTTGCACCAAAGTTCGTGCAGTAACGAAACGGTCTGAAATAACCCAAAACATGAGTTTCTGGTCCGATGGGGTGGATCGGCTGCGTTCGTTGCTAAAAATTCCGACGCAACTTCGTTGCATGAACTTTTGCACTAACATCAACAGTTCGGCCCATTTTGCACCGAAGTTCAAGCAGCAAAGAACCGGTCTGAAACGACGCAAAACATGGGTCTGGGGTCCAATAGGGTGTATCGGGGGCGTTCGTTGCAAAAAATACCAACGCGACGTCGTTGCACGATCTTGTGCATTAATTGCACCAGCTCAGAACGTTTTGCACCGAAGTTTGTGCAGTAACGAAACAGTCCGAAACGACCCAAAACATGAGTTTGGGGTCCAATGGGGTGGATCGGCTGCGTTCGTTGCTAAAAATTCCGACGCGACTTAACTGAATGAACTTGTGCATTAATATCACCAGTTTGGCCCATTTTGCATCGAAGTTCGTGCAGTAACGAAAGAGTCCGAAATGACCAAAAACATGAGTTTGGGGTCCAATGTGGTGGATCGGCTGCGTTCGTGGCTTAAAATTCCGACACGACGTCATTGCACGAACTTGTGCATTAATGGCACCAGTTCGGCATATTTTGCACCAAAGTTCGTGCAGTAACGAAACAGTCTGAAATAACCCAAAACATGAGTTTGGGGTCCGATGGGGTGGATCGGCTGCGTTCGTTGCTAAAAATTCCGACGCAACTTCGTTGCATGAACTTTTGCACTAACATCACCACTTCGGCCCATTTTGCACCGAAGTTCGTGCAGTAACAAAACGGTCTGAAACAACCCAAAACATGAATTTGGGGTCCAATGGGTGGATCGGGTGCGTTCGTTGCGGAAAATTCTGACGCAACTTAACTGAATGAACTTGTGCATTAATATCACCAGTTCGGCCCATTTTGCATCGAAGTTCGTGTAGTAACGAAAGAGTCCGAAACAACCCAAAACATGAGTTTGGGGTCCAATGGGGTGGATCGGCTGCGTTCGTTGCTAAAAATTCCTACGCGACGTCATTGCACGAACTTGTGCATTAATGGCACCTGTTCGGCTCATTTTGCACCAAAGTTCGTGCAGTAACGAAACGGTCTGAAATAACCCAAAACATGAGTTTGGGGTCCGATGGGGTGGATCGGCTGCGTTCGTTGCTAAAAATTCCGATGCAACTTCGTTGCATGAACTTTTGCACTAACATCAACAGTTCGGCCCATTTTGCACCGAAGTTCGAGCAGCAAAGAACCGGTCTGAAACGACGCAAAACATGGGTCTGGGGTCCAATAGGGTGGATCGGGGGCGTTCGTTGCCAAAAATACCGACGCGACGTCGTTGCACGATCTTGTGCATTAATTGCACCAGTTCAGAACGTTTTGCACCGAAGTTTGTGCAGTAACAAAACAGTCCGAAACGACCCAAAACATGAGTTTGGGGTCCAATGGGGTGGATCGGCTGCGTTCGTTGCTAAAAATTCCGACGCAACTTCGTTGCATGAACTTTTGCACTAACATCACCAGTTCAGCCCATTTTGCACCGAAGTTCGTGCAGTAACGAAACGGTCTGAAACAACCCAAAACATGAGTTTGGGGTCCAATGTGGTGGATCGGCTGCGTTCGTGGCTTAAAATTCCGACGCGACGTCATTGCACGAACTTGTGCATTAATGGCACCAGTTCGGCTTATTTTGCACCAAAGTTCGTGCAGTAACGAAACAGTCTGAAATAACCCAAAACATGACTTTGGGGTCCGATGGGGTGGATCGGCTGCGTTCGTTGCTAAAAATAACGACGCAACTTCGTTGCATGAACTTTTGCACTAACATCACCACTTCGGCCCATTTTGCACCGAAGTTCGTGCAGTAACGAAACGGTCTGAAACAACCCAAAACATGAATTTGGGGTCCAATGGGTGGATCGGGTGCGTTCGTTGCGGAAAATTCTGACGCAACTTAACTGAATGAACTTGTGCATTAATATCACCAGTTCGGCCCATTTTGCATCGAAGTTCGTGCAGTAACGAAAGAGTCCGAAACAACCCAAAACATGAGTTTGGGGTCCAATGGGGTGGATCGGCTGCGTTCGTTGCTAAAAATTCCTACGCGACGTCATTGCACGAACTTGTGCATTAATGGCACCTGTTCGGCTCATTTTGCACCAAAGTTCGTGCAGTAACGAAACGGTCTGAAACCAAAACATGAGTTTGGGGTCCAATGGGGGTGGATCGGCTGCGTTCGTTGCTAAAAATTCCGACGCAACTTCGTTGCATGAACTTTTGCACTAACATCACCAGTTCAGCCCATTTTGCACCGAAGTTCGTGCAGTAACGAAACGGTCTGAAACAACCCAAAACATGAGTTTGGGGTCTAATGGGTGGATCGGGTGCGTTCGTTGCGGAAAATTCTGACGCAACTTAACTGAATGAACTTGTGCATTAATATCACCACTTCGGCCCATTTTGCATCGAAGTTCGTGCAGTAACGAAAGAGTCCGAAACAACCCAAACCATGAGTTTGGGGTCCAATGGGGTGGATCGGCTGCGTTCGTTGCTAAAAATTCCTACGCGACGTCATTGCACGAACTTGTGCATTAATGGCACCTGTTCGGCTCATTTTGCACCAAAGTTCGTGCAGTAACGAAACGGTCTGAAATAACCCAAAACATGAGTTTGGGGTCCAATGGGGTGGATCGGCTGCGTTTGTTGCTAAAAATTCCGACGTAACTTCGTTGCATGAACTATTGCACTAACATCACCAGTTCGGCCCATTTTGCACCGAAGTTCGTGCAGTAACGAAACGGTCTGAAACAACCCAAAACATGAGTTTGGGGTCTAATGGGTGGATCGGGTGCGTTCGTTGCGGAAAATTCTGACGCAACTTAACTGAATGAACTTGTTCATTAATATCACCAGTTCGGCCCATTTTGCATCGAAGTACGTGCAATAACGAAAGAGTCCGAAACAACCCAAAACATGAGTTTGGGGTCCAATGGGGTGGATCGGCTGGGTTCGTTGCTAAAAATTCCTACGCGACGTCATTGCACGAACTTGTGCATTAATGGCACTTGTTCGGTTCATTTTGCACCAAAGTTCGTGCAGTAACGAAACGGTCTGAAATAACCCAAAACATGAGTTTGGGGTCCGATGGGGTGGATCGGCTGCGTTCGTTGCTAAAAATTCCGACGCAACTTCGTTGCATGAACTTTTGCACTAACACCACCAGTTCGGCCCATTTTGCACCGATGTTCGTGCAGTAACGAAACGGTCTGAAACAATCCAAAACATGAGTTTGGGGTCCAATGCGTGGATTGGGTGCGTTCGTTGCGGAAAATTCTGACGCAACTTAACTGAATGAACTTGTGCATTAATATCACCAGTTCGGCCCATTTTGCATCGAAGTTCGTGCAGTAACGAAAGAGTCCGAAACAACCCAAAACATGAGTTTGGGGTCCAATGGGGTGGATCGGCTGCATTCGTTGCTAAAAATTCCTACGCGACGTCATTGCACGAACTTGTGCATTAATGGCACCTGTTCGGCTCATTTTGCACCAAAGTTCGTGCAGTAACGAAACGGTCTGAAATAACCCAAAACATGAGTTTGGGGTCCGATGGGGTGGATCGGCTGCGTTCGTTGCTAAAAATTCCGACGCAACTTCGTTGCATGAACTTTTGCACTAACATCAACAGTTCGGCCCATTTTGCACCGAAGTTCGAGCAGCAAAGAACCGGTCTGAAACGACGCAAAACATGGGTCTGGGGTCCAATAGGGTGTATCGGGGGCGTTCGTTGCAAAAAATACCAACGCGACGTCGTTGCACGATCTTGTGCATTAATTGCACCAGCTCAGAACGTTTTGCACCGAAGTTTGTGCAGTAACGAAACAGTCCGAAACGACCCAAAACATGAGTTTGGGGTCCAATGGGGTGGATCGGCTGCGTTCGTTGCTAAAAATTCCGACGCGACTTAACTGAATGAACTTGTGCATTAATATCACCAGTTTGGCCCATTTTGCATCGAAGTTCGTGCAGTAACGAAAGAGTCCGAAATGACCAAAAACATGAGTTTGGGGTCCAATGTGGTGGATCGGCTGCGTTCGTGGCTTAAAATTCCGACGCGACGTCATTGCAGGAACTTGTGCATTAATGGCACCAGTTCGGCTTATTTCGCACCAAAGTTCGTGCAGTAACGAAACAGTCTGAAATAACCCAAAACATGAGTTTGGGGTCCGATGGGGTGGATCGGCTGCGTTCGTTGCTAAAAATAACGACGCAACTTCGTTGCATGAACTTTTGCACTAACATCACCACTTCGGCCCATTTTGCACCGAAGTTCGTGCAGTAACGAAACGGTCTGAAACAACCCAAAACATGAATTTGGGGTCCAATGGGTGGATCGGGTGCGTTCGTTG
This sequence comes from Panicum miliaceum, assembly GCA_032594955.1. Classification (NCBI taxonomy): domain Eukaryota; kingdom Viridiplantae; phylum Streptophyta; class Magnoliopsida; order Poales; family Poaceae; genus Panicum; species Panicum miliaceum. Next base: position 28,556,811 of record CM064059.1, read on the forward strand.
CGGAAAATTCTGACGCAACTTAACTGAATGAACTTGTGCATTAATATCACCAGTTCGGCCCATTTTGCATCGAAGTTCGTGCAGTAACGAAAGAGTCCGAAACAACCCAAAACATGAGTTTGGGGTCCAATGGGGTGGATCGGCTGCGTTCGTTGCTAAAAATTCCTACGCGACGTCATTGCACGAACTTGTGCATTAATGGCACCTGTTCGGCTCATTTTGCACCAAAGTTCGTGCAGTAACGAAACGGTATGAAACCAAAACATGAGTTTGGGGTCCAATGGGGGTGGATCGGCTGCGTTCGTTGCTAAAAATTCCGACGCAACTTCGTTGCATGAACTTTTGCACTAACATCACCAGTTCAGCCCATTTTGCACCGAAGTTCGTGCAGTAACGAAACGGTCTGAAACAACCCAAAACATGAGTTTGGGGTCTAATGGGTGGATCGGGTGCGTTCGTTGCGGAAAATTCTGACGCAACTTAACTGAATGAACTTGTGCATTAATATCACCACTTCGGCCCATTTTGCATCGAAGTTCGTGCAGTAACGAAAGAGTCCGAAACAACCCAAAACATGAGTTTGGGGTCCAATGGGGTGGATCGGCTACGTTCGTTGCTAAAAATCCTATGCGACGTCATTGCACGAACTTTTGCATTAATGGCACCAGTTCGGTTCATTTTGCACCAAAGTTCGTGCAGTAACGAAACGGTCTGAAATAACCCAAAACATGAGTTTGGGGTCCGATGGGGTGGATCGGCTGCGTACGTTGCTAAAAATTCCAACGCAACTTCGTTGCATGAACTTTTGCACTAACATCACCAGTTCGGCCCATTTTGCACCGAAGTTCGTGCAGTAACGAAACGGTCTGAAACAATCCAAAACATGAGTTTGGGGTTCAATGCGTGGATTGGGTGCGTTCGTTGCGGAAAATTCTGACGCAACTTAACTGAATGAACTTGTGCATTAATATCACCAGTTCGGCCCATTTTGCATCGAAGTTCGTGCAGTAACGAAAGAGTCCGAAACAACCCAAAACATGAGTTTGGGGTCCAATGGGGTGGATCGGCTGCGTTCGTTGCTAAAAATTCCTACGCGACGTCATTGCACGAACTTGTGCATTAATGGCACCTGTTCGGCTCATTTTGCACCAAAGTTCGTGCAGTAACGAAACGGTCTGAAATAACCCAAAACATGAGTTTGGGGTCTGATGGGGGTGGATCGGCTGCGTTCGTTGCTAAAAATTCCGACGCAACTTCGTTGCATGAACTTTTGCACTAACATCACCAGTTCAGCCCATTTTGCACCGAAGTTCATGCAGTAACGAAACGGTCTGAAACAACCCAAAACATGAGTTTGGGGTCTAATGGGTGGATCGGGTGCGTTCGTTGCGGAAAATTCTGACGCAACTTAACTGAATGAACTTGTGCATTAATATCACCACTTCGGCCCATTTTGCATCGAAGTTCGTGCAGTAACGAAAGAGTCCGAAACAACCCAAAACATGAGTTTGGGGTCCAATGGGGTGGATCGGCTACGTTCGTTGCTAAAAATCCTATGCGACGTCATTGCACGAACTTTTGCATTAATGGCACCAGTTCGGTTCATTTTGCACCAAAGTTCGTGCAGTAACGAAACGGTCTGAAATAACCCAAAACATGAGTTTGGGGTCCGATGGGGTGGATCGGCTGCGTACGTTGCTAAAAATTCCAACGCAACTTCGTTGCATGAACTTTTGCACTAACATCACCAGTTCGGCCCATTTTGCACCGAAGTTCGTGCAGTAACAAAACGGTCTGAAACAATCCAAAACATGAGTTTGGGGTCCAATGCGTGGATTGGGTGCGTTCGTTGCGGAAAATTCTGACGCAACTTAACTGAATGAACTTGTGCATTAATATCACCAGTTCGGCCCATTTTGCATCGAAGTTCGTGCAGTAACGAAAGAGTCCGAAACAACCCAAAACATGAGTTTGGGGTCCAATGGGGTGGATCGACTGCGTTCGTTGCTAAAAATTCCTACGCGACGTCATTGCACGAACTTGTGCATTAATGGCACCTGTTCGGCTCATTTTGCACCAAAGTTCGTGCAGTAACGAAACGGTCTGAAATAACCCAAAACATGAGTTTGGGGTCCGATGGGGTGGATCGGCTGCGTTCGTTGCTAAAAATTCCGACGCAACTTCGTTGCATGAACTTTTGCACTAACATCAACAGTTCGGCCCATTTTGCACCGAAGTTCGAGCAGCAAAGAACCGGTCTGAAACAACGCAAAACATGGGTCTGGGGTCCAATAGGGTGTATCGGGGGCGTTCGTTGCAAAAAATACCGACGCGACGACGTTGCACGATCTTGTGCATTAATATCACCAGTTCGGCCCATTTTGCATCGAAGTTCGTGCAGTAACGAAAGAGTCCGAAACCACCAAAAACTTGAGTTTGGGATCCAATGGGGTGGATCGGCTGCGTTCGTTGCTAAAAATTCCGACGCGACTTAACTGAATGAACTTGTGCATTAATATCACCAGTTTGGCCAATTTTGCATCGAAGTTCGTGCAGTAACGAAAGAGTCCGAAATGACCAAAAACATGAGTTTGGGGTCCAATGTGGTGGATCGGCTGCGTTCGTGGCTTAAAATTCCGACGCGACGTCATTGCACGAACTTGTGCATTAATGGCACCAGTTCGGCTTATTTTGCACCAAAGTTCGTGCAGTAACGAAACAGTCTGAAATAACCCAAAACATGAGTTTGGGGTCCGATGGGGTGGATCGGCTGCGTTCGTTGCTAAAAATTCCGACGCAACTTCGTTGCATGAACTTTTGCACTAACATCACCACTTCGGCCCATTTTGCACCGAAGTTCGTGCAGTAACGAAACGGTCTGAAATAACCCAAAACATGAATTTGGGGTCCAATGGGTGGATCGGGTGCGTTCGTTGCGGAAAATTCTGACGCAACTTAACTGAATGAACTTGTGCATTAATATCACCAGTTCGGCCCATTTTGCATCGAAGTTCGTGCAGTAACGAAAGAGTCCGAAACAACCCAAAACATGAGTTTGGGGTCCAATGGGGTGGATCGGCTGCGTTCGTTGCTAAAAATTCCTACGCGACGTCATTGCACGAACTTGTGCATTAATGGCACCTGTTCGGCTCATTTTGCACCAAAGTTCGTGCAGTAACGAAACGGTCTGAAATAACCCAAAACATGAGTTTGGGGTCCAATGGGGTGGATCGGCTGCGTTCGTTGCTAAAAATTCCGACGCAACTTCGTTGCATGAACTTTTGCACTAACATCACCAGTTCAGCCCATTTTGCACCGAAGTTCGTGCAGTAACGAAACGGTCTGAAACAACCCAAAACATGAGTTTGGGGTCTAATGGGTGGATTGGGTGTGTTCGTCGCGGAAAATTCTGACGCAACTTAACTGAATGAACTTGTGCATTAATATCACCACTTCGGCCCATTTTGCATCGAAGTTCGTGCAGTAACGAAAGAGTCCGAAACAACCCAAAACATGAGTTTGGGGTCCAATGGGGTGGATCGGCTACGTTCGTTCCTAAAAATTCCTATGCGACGTCATTGCACGAACTTTTGCATTAATGGCACGTGTTCGGTTCATTTTGCACCAAAGTTCGTGCAGTAACGAAACGGTCTGAAATAACCCAAAACATGAGTTTGGGGTCCGATGGGGTGGATCGGCTGCGTACGTTGCTAAAAATTCCGACGCAACTTCGTTGCATGAACTTTTGCACTAACATCACCAGTTCGGCCCATTTTGCATCGAAGTTCGTGTACTAACGAAACGGTCTGAAACAATCCAAAACATGAGTTTGGGGTCCAATGCGTGGATTGGGTGCGTTCGTTGCGGAAAATTCTGACGCAACTTAACTGAATGAACTTGTGCATTAATATCACCACTTCGGCCCATTTTGCATCGAAGTTCGTGCAGTAACGAAAGAGTCCGAAACAACCCAAAACATGAGTTTGGGGTCCAATGGGGTGGATCGGCTGCGTTCGTTGCTAAAAATTCCTACGCGACGTCATTGCACGAACTTGTGCATTAATGGCACCTGTTCGGCTCATTTTGCACCAAAGTTCGTGCAGTAACGAAACGGTCTGAAATAACCCAAAACATGAGTTTGGGGTCCGATGGGGTGGATCGGCTGCGTTCGTTGCTAAAAA